>CM049827.1:669669-681703 GCA_027422435.1 Schizopygopsis pylzovi | reverse complement strand
AAAATTTCACCTAAAATTAAAATTATTAAAAATACTAAAAAACTGAAAGAAAAATAAAATAAACAAAACTGTACATAAAATATAATATAAAACCTATATAGAACTTATCAAACTATTGAATTAAAAGTCATAAGAACTATATCTGAAAGAACAATAAAATAAAGATAATGAATTAATGAATAAACTCTAATAGTCTCTCAATGATACTAATATAACACTGAACCAGACTCAGCTGTTCTTCCACACGAACAATACTGTACACGTCAAATATATCAATGTGTTAGAAAGACAATGTACAAGAAGTCAAATAATGAATTGACGTGTAAAGCTGATTAATGTGTGTTCATTAAAGTCAGCAGCAGGAGCCGTGGAGCAGAAAGAGAAAGCTTGTTTTTAATCATAAAGCTTCCCATAAATGAAGAAAATAACAATGTGTTAAGAAAATATCCAAATCTCTAAATGTTCACAAAAACAACTTAGTTTTTTACGAGCACTTCCGAGTCTGGTTCCAGGAAAACTTTTATTAGAGTTTTCCTCCAGAAACTCGTTTAATATTTCATAAAGCGTATTGATATGAACAGTCCCTGGCAGCAGCAGAAACCCGCGTGTCTCTTAAAGCTGGAGCAGATCATCTGGGATCCGTTCCATGACTCTTTACAGGCTCAGCGGGGAACACAAAGACCAAAACCTCCATCAGTGAGATTATGATTAACGCTCGGACCATATTAACCAACCAGAGAAGACGATAACCGATCACCTGGAGCACGAATCTGTCCGGAGAACACGGAGCAAAGCTGGGAAGAGTTCATCTGACTGCATCTCACACTTAGAGTAATTAACCCACTTCATCTAATTACACTCTTTGACTTGCAAAGCACAGATGATTGCATGCAGTCGCTCGTTTGAAGTGTTTCATAATGTGACTGTTTTTACTCTGACTTCATTCTGCTATTGCGCAATTTAGATATATGTTAATGCACACAAATGCATTATTTCACACGCTGACACTCAATATGAAAATGACATGCAATAAAAATGACCTTCATGTTACAAAATAGAATAAATCCAAAACATTTAGTCAGTAGTTTGAGAGTCTTTTTATATGTAAATGTTTCATAATGTGAAGATATTTTTACTCTGATTTCATTTATTCAATATTAGCAATCTGCAAATTACCATTTGACATTTAATTTAATATTTAATTTATTTACTTGAATATTGCATTTTTAGCATTTAATATTAAATTTGTATTAAATACAAATCACACTTTTTGCATAATTTGACATTTCATATGAAAATTATACAATTAAATAAATAAATGGCATTATAACTTACATGTAATAAAACAATTATAAACCATTTTAAGTTTTTTAATCTCATGTGAAGCTGTATTTACACTGATGTCATTCAATAATAGTATTCTGCAAATTAGCATTTAATATGTAATTTAATATGCAATTTAATTAATGTTTAATTAACATGTAATGTATAACCTGAATACACTGTAAGTCACTTTGGATAAAAGCATCTGCTAAATACATAAATGTAATTTATTTAATTTCATATATATATAAAACAAATTCCATTGTTTTTTTAAAGTATCTTTTTGATTCTTTTAAAAAGTGAAGTTAAAATATATTTGATATTTTCTTTGTAAATGATTCTGCATGTTTCATGTCACTACCGAATGCATGTTTTAGTCCATTGGCTGAGAGTGATATGAACTAAACTCATAAATATATGATCAGGAAATATTCCTCTCTTATAGCTACACGGTGTGAGTAGATGCGTCTCATCATTTAGAGGTAAACGTGTTCTGTTTTGGGAGTTATTTCTTAACATCTGTATGCACACCGCTGCTCAGAACTGTGCTAACTAACCATGTGCTGAATATTATCTTTGAGCTTGGTCCAAAAGCGTCTAAAATTGTCACTACTGAAACATTTGGTGGCGTTTCGCTGTGTTTTTTTGTTGTTATCCCATAGAATTGTCATTCCCGAAACAGTCACTACCAAAACATGTCATCATTGTTTCGGTAGTGACAATAGGAACATAATCCTCATATTTGGGGGAAATAAACAAAATTTTTATGATAGTTTTTGTTTCAATGTATATTCAAACTAAAGTATCCTTAACTTTGAAATCAGTATGATCAACTTTTTGCCTTTTGCAAAGAAAAATTGGATTACAAATACAACAAATCTCATAACTTACAGTTGAAATATTGTTAAAAATGAAATTGTTAGTGGTTTACAAAATATGTTTACCATCTAGATGTAAGCAAGATCTTAAGAGATCAATATAATCTTTCTAATTCAATTATTATTATGTTTCTATAGTGACAAATTTGTTGATAGCACAAATATATTCCAAAACTTTCTAAAACAAATACAATATCAGAATGAACTGCATAGAAATGTGCACATTGGATATTATACCATTTGCATACATACATCATTTATTTTCAGGTCTGACTTTGGGCCAATTCTGTAGAAAGGCCCATATATACAGAAAAAGCTGAATGTAAAACTAATGATGAATGAGAGCCTTTTTCAGCTCTGTGTTGTGTTTGATATCAGACTGAACGTCTGTCATGAACGCTGCGGCGAGGGACTGATTACAGACGGGAGTCTGAGTGTTTCCATCCCTTCCTCTGCGTCTCTGTTACACTGGGAAGAGCATTCATCATGTTTAGAGGAGCTGTAAGAGTGTTACTCTATCAGATCTGAGACGAACGTTCATCATACAGCAGCTCTGGACAATATCAGCATCATTCACACCATCCCAAAGGATGAGGAGAGAGAGGGGGGGGAGAGAGAGAGGGAGAGACAGACAGAGAGAGAGAGAGAGAGAGAGAGAGAGAGAGAGAGAGAGAGAGAGAGAGAGACAGAGAGAGACAGAGAGAGAGAGAGAGAGACAGAGAGAGAGAGAGAGACAGAGAGAGAGAGAGAGAGAGAGAGAGACAGAGAGAGAGAGAGAGAGAGAGAGAGAGAGAGAGAGAGAGAGAGAGAGAGAGAGAGAGAGAGAGAGAGAGAGAGAGAGAGAGAGAGAGAGAGAGAGAGAGAGAGAGAGAGACAGAGAGAGACAGAGAGAGAGAGAGAGAGAGAGAGAGAGAGAGAAGAGAGAGACAGAGAGAGAGAGAGAGAGAGAGAGAGAGGAACATCAGAAACCAGTCCTGCTTTAAACCCTCATCATTTGTGCTGACCTGTTCTGATTGGTTCACACGCTCCTGTCAATCAAACCAGCAGCCAGTGATTGAAGCGTCTGACTCTAAGACACACCCACAGCTGTCTCTGGGACATTCATTCAAATTATGAATAATTCAAATTATGTATTTCTGCTATACAAAATATTTACAGAAAATAACAGAAACAAGTTTTTTTTTTATATAAAATGCATGATAAAATAATTAAAGTTATAAATAATTGATTCATAAATAATACTAATAATAATTAATAATTAAAAATAATAATTAATAATGAAGTGTATTTTTGCTATGCAGAATGTTAACAGAAAATAACAGAACAAAATATTGAATTACTTTTTTGATATTTAAAATGACATTAATAATGAAGATAATTTAGTTTTGATTATTAATTTCATTTTAAATATAAAAAAGTAATTAAATATTTTGTTCTGTTATTAAAAATTAAAACAATATTTGTGTGTTATTTTCTGTAAATGTTTTGTCTAGCAAAAATACATATGGATATAAATACAAATGTATTTTTGCTACAGAACATTTACAGAAAATAAGAGAACTAAATATTTGTATTAATCCTTATTTGATATATAAATGGCATTCATAATTAAAACGATAATTAATGAATTAGTTAAATATGCATTTTTGCTATACAGAACATTTTCAGAAAATAACAGAACAAAAGATTGTTTCACTTTTTTGATCCTGCAAATGACATTCATATGAATTGCAATTAGCACCAATTATTAAATAAAATTATTAATGTACTTACTATTTGCTAATGTTTACAGAAAACGAGATATCACAACTACAAATATAATTTTTTATTTTTCAAAAACATCATAAAATTACAATTGTCATCATCATATTATTATGTAATTTAATATGCATTAATTTGCATACATTTCCAGCACATAAATCTGATCACTGCATAAAGTCAGGTTCATAATTCTTGTTTGATTTTGTTGTCATATTAGAGTTAAAGGTGTTTACAAAATAAACACATTTTCATGTTTTTCGGAGTAAAATGTTCCTCAAGTGAATGATATGAATAAACCCTTGAAAGCCTTCAGAATATAGATATGAATAAAACTGTAACGTTTGGTGTATTTAAAATAAAACCTCTTTAAAAGATATGGATTTAATCCATCTACATCTGCAAATAAACAGAGTGCAATAAAACAAACACTTAAATGAATGTTTTTTATGCTTTTTTCACTATCTTGAACATGCCTCACAATTGTTCAGTGCATGAAAAACAACACCGAAGCAGCTATTTGTGGATCTGGATATGATTTCTTCATATTCTTCATGACTGTAACGAGAACATGTGAGCAGTGACTTCAGTGGTTTCTGATGCTGAACAGAGTTTCTCTCTTACATCAGACGTGATGTTTACACGAGTCCATATGAAATATTAAACCTCAGCATCCGTCAGCGAGGGGAGCATGTTTAAAACGACACACCGTTTGTGAAACAGGGCGTTCATTTCTATTTATATCTACAAAAGTGTGGAGTAATTACAGTTTTTGAGAAACACGTCTCTTCTGCTCACAAAGGCTGCATTTATTTAATCAAAATACTGGAAAACATTTGAAACATTATTACAGTTTATGTGAATATATGTTGGAATATAATTGATTTCTGTGATGCGCAGATCATTACTGCAGTCTTCAGTGTCACATGATCTTCAGAAATCATAATAATATGCTGATTTGCTGCTCGAGAAACATTTCTGATTATTATCAATGTTGAAAACTGTTGTGCAGCATAATATTTTTGTGGAAACTGTTATTCATTTAATCTTTCTGGATTCACAGATGAATAGAAAGTTCAAAGGAACAGAATTTAATTGGAATAGGAATCTTTTGAAACATTGTAACATTTTTTACAACATCATGTATCAAATGTCTCTGCTGTCACTTTTTCAAAGGCAGTGTTTACAGCAGTTCATGCATTGACGCGATGCATTACAACATCTCCCACAAAACCACTGAATCTCATTTCACTCGTTTCATTTGATCAAATGAATGGATGATATATGAATAAATAAAGGAATGAATAAACAAAGTAATGAAAGTATCTTCTAAAACAGGGTTCCTCAATTAGATTTCACCGAGGGCCAAATTCTGCCAAAGTCCATCTGACGATCAAATGTGATCCTGGAGCACAAAAACAATCTTAAGTGTCAATTTTTCAACATTGAGATTTATACAAAAAATAAGCTTTCCATTGATGTATGGTTTGTTATGATAGGACAATATTTGGCTGAGATACAACTATTTGTAAATCTGGAATCTGAGGGTGCAAAAAAATCTAAATATTGAGAAAATCATCTTTAAAGTTGTTCAAATGAAGTTCTTAGCAATGCACTAGTTTTATCGTTTTTATATATAAAAACATAACCATACATCAATGAAAAGATGATCTCAATTTAGAAAAATTGACACTTAAGACTGGTTTTGTGCTCCAGGGTCACATATGAGTTCAGTCTCGTACCTTTGTGTTTTATCCGAATGCTTTTGACCGGGATTCATCCGGAGCCGGATCAAACTAATGAAAATGAACTCAACAGAGATCCTGGACATGTTATTAATGTGAAAACAGCCACTGAAAGAAAGACTATCTGGTCAGGAATCGAGTGTAATTGGGTTTTATGGGAGCCTCCTGTAGGCACTTATACATGCATGAATATTTCAGACGGAGGAGGAACTTCCTTTAAACATCAATCAAGCTGCCGTCTCCTCAATTACCGGATTCAGATCCGAGATGTCTGACGTACAGCCATGTTGCCCTGGGCATGTGAAATTAATATTCCAGCCATGTGCACTCATGAGGGAAACGCTTAAACGTCCACATGGTTAATGACATTAGACACGGATATGAAACTCAGTAGCATGAGTAAAGCATCGCACATTTACAGCCATAAACTACTGCAAACTCACTCATATTCACATTAAAACAGCAGTGTCACGAATAACTCAAGTACAAATCATAATTACAAAACACAGCAAGTAACATTTAAATAAACCATTTTGGAAGCAGAAAGAAATGGTATTTAAACGTACTCAAATAATCTGTCAAAAAAAGTTTTAATTCAAGATTTTAATTATTTTAGTGTATTTAACTGTATTTTTTATTTAATTGTTTATCATTTTAATTTGTGTACTAAATTATTTTTTTGTATTTTTAATTGTTTTTTTCTAGTGTAGTAAACCTAATTTTAATATTTTTTTTACATTTATTAACTTAGTTTTAATTTATAATTTTTTATTTTTAGTTTACTAACTTAATTTTGTTTTAATTGCTAGTATTCTTTTTTTATGTGTTCTATCTTTATTTTTTTCTCTACGGTGTAGTAACGTAATTTTATTTTATTATTTATTTTTTACAGTGTACTAATTAATTTTGTATTATTTTTTACAGTGTATTAACTTAGTTTTGATTTATATTTTTTTGTTTACAAATTGTATTTTTATTGCTAATATTGTTGTGTACTAACTTAATTTTAAATGAACTTTTTAATGTTTTAAGTTCAATTCTCCATTTTGTACAGAGTACTAAACAAACTACATTTATCTGTTGGAAAAAGAACAACAAATAATGGTATAATGTGAGAAAAACTCTCTTTTGTCACAATCTCTTCCTCAAAAAGCCATCTTAGACGTATTATTATCTATTACAGCATATTGATCAACTGTTGTTGTGTTTAATTGCACTTCATAAAGAAAAAAGAAGAAAGAAAATGTCATTATAGCTAGTCAGATGTTCACAAAACCTCAAACTCCCTGACAGGATTTCAGTCTGTTTGCAGGAAAATGAATGCAGTTCAGATATGTTTGTGTAATTGATTATAATAAAGTCAGGCTGTTGTTAGTTAACACGACCCACTGGTGACCAGCTGCTGGTTTCTGCTGAATCTGATGGAAAGCACGTGTCGTTTCGCTGCTTCGGACCCTGATGGATGTCGTTGGTTAAAGTGTGTGTCACATTATCCTGCAGTTACAGTTAAACGACGCTAACGATCACTTCAGTCACTCGCTCAGCCTCTTCTGCGTCTGAAGGACCCTCGGAGACTTCTAATCACACGGAGCAGAAATGATAAGAAAGAAGGGAGTCGTTCTTTCGTTTGCACCCGCGTCCTTTCACATGAAACACAGCGAGCTGTCTGCAGAGGGACTTTCAGCCTACATAATTGCATGTGTTTTCTGTTTTAACTAGCTCAATACATATAAAGGAATACATTAACTAATTCATATTGTAATAATAATGATAAATGAATAATAAAAATAATACAATAATAAAATATCAAAACAAATCAAATAATAATTAAATGAATATTTAAATAAAGAAATAAAAAATGAATAGAATAAATGCATAAATATATCAATAATAGAATGATATATTAATAAAGGAATACACACATAAATAAATAAGTATAAAAAAAATCTAACACAATGATAAGAACATTAGTTGTAAAATTAACTTCTATTCACATTTCATATGTGCACATGTCCTCTCAAGTAATAAATAATTCACAAAAAAAGATAATTCTGTCATCGTACACTCGAGTCGTTCCAATGTATTTATTTAGTAAAAGCACAAAGTTCGGCTTGTTACGCAGGCTTTTTCTGTTTTCATCGCTGTATAAATCACTGCTTTCACTGTAAAGGAAGAAACACTTTAAGCTCCATCCACACCAAAAATCAATAACCATATAAGCATCCACACCAAAGCATAATAATGTTCGGTTTATCATAAGTGCTCTGCAGTTTTGTCATCTGCTGCTTTAAACGCGTGCGCTCTTTAAACAGATGCTTTATTACTGGCTGTCAGTGTTTTATCATTCATTCATTCATCAACTGGGAAAAAAACATCTATTCCAGTTGCATAATAAATTATGGAATTCTGAGAAATAGAAATGGAATATGTTAACTCAGATTTGTGAGACATAAACTCAAAATTCAGAGGAACACAACTATGAATTGCAATATACTGTATGAATTAAGAATAACCTAGAATTACAAAATATGAACTCAGAAAAACTCAGAACTGTGAGATGTAAGAGTCCCGGTCCTGCTGGTGTACCCGGGCCGGCCACCAGATGTCTCTGTGTTGAACACATGGCTTGGTGTTTGTTGTTGGTGTCATGTGCTCTCCTGTCTATGATCTGTCTCTCTCGTCATGTTAACTAATCATTGTTTCAGTGGCTCCACCTGTGTCTCCCTCGTTACCCTCGTTTGTCTCCCTATTTATCCTCCTGTGTCTGCAGTCCTGTGCTGATCCGTTGTCTTTTGTCGTGTGTGTGTTAGGGTGACTAAGCTGAGAATTCAGAGAGAAAAAAAAAGTCAGAACTGTGAGATATAAAAATAGAATTGTGAGAAAAAAGTCAGAATTATGAGATATAAACTCAGAATTCAGTGAAAGTGAATTGCAATATATAAATTCAGAATTTCTATATATATATACTGCGAATTGAGAGAAAAAAAACTCAGAAGTGCGAGAAAGAAGTCGGACCTGCGAGATGTAAACTCTGAATTCAGAAAAAGAAGTTAATTGTGATACATAAACTCGGAATTGTGACATGAATTGAGAGATAAAAAAACTGAAATGAGAGATAAAAACTGAGAAATGCTTGAAAAAATGAAATCTCCTAATTGTGAGATGTAAACTTGCAATTAACAAGTTTATAATTTGCTATTGCGCAATATGAACTCTGAATTCACAGAAAATGAACTGCGATTATATCAACTCAGAAGTGCAAGATATAAACTCAAAATTCAGAGATCAAAACTGAATATTGATATATCAATTCAGAATTGCGATACATGAACTGAGAATTGTGAAAAAACATCAGAATTGTAAACGTGCAATTAAGAAGTTTTTAATTTGCAGTTGCAAGATATAAACTCTCAATTCTGATAAAAACAGGCAGAATCGTTACAAAGAGTCACGTGACCTTTTATTTAACATTTCATGTCGGAACCAATCCCTCATATGAGAGCGAGTAAATGATTTTGGGGTGTACTGTCTCTTTAAGACGAGTATGTTGCTGAAGGATCTGGCTTTCTCTCCAGGTTTGGTGCTGTTTCTCTCTCAGTTCGGGAGGTCTCCAGCATCTGTGACGCGTTAGTAACTCAGAAATCACATTATCATGTTCAGCTGTGAACGAAAGCATCCCGTCCCATCGTATCTCCACATACCTGTGTGAACGCAGCACATCTGAAATCTAATATTCAGAGTTATGAGCGACTGGAGGTCACACCACACGATCAGTTCTTAAACAGCTCCGGGTTTAACCTGCGCCAGGGTCACGAGCACATATAGAGTGAGATCGTTCATGCCAGAGGAGCGGGTTCGTAAAGCTTCATCTGGTTGGAATAGGACTAGTTTGATTGGTCAGGAGTCGAACCAAGTCAATGTCATGCATTGCAGAAACATGATGCTTAATTCTATATTCCCAGCAATAGTTTCAACTCTTGGGTGAACAAAGTTTACACACATATATATATATATATATCAGTGCAGAATTACACATGATGAAATGTCTCTACTCTGTATTTATTCTATTGTAATTTAAATGCAATAATCAGTAAATGCATTACAATAATCTTGATGTTTAATTCTATATTCTCAGAAATAGTTTTCATCTCATAGTCGAAACACATTTTGTATATATAAACAAATAATCAACCTTCTCAACTCTAGAATAAAATAACAACAAAAATAATAAAATGAGAACAGAATAGTAAAATAGACATTATACAGAATAGTGACACATTTTTTTAAATAATAAAATAAAAATTAATCAAAAAAAAAAAACAGAATAATAAAATAAAAGGAAAAACAGAAAATAAAAATATAAATAATACAGAATAATAAAATATAAGAATAACAGAAAATAAAATAATAAGTAAAATAAAATAACAGATACAGTAACATTTGTATAAAAAAATAGTTATGAAATACAACAACAAAACATTATAATAAAACAAAAATAGAAATAAAACATTTATAAAAAATGTAAATATAAAATTATTATTATTATATTAAAATGAACATTTAAATATATTACAAATGATATATTATAAATCACTTTAAAATAAAGGAGAATAATAAAAAGTAACAAAACAATAATACAATAAAAAATAAAACAAAAATAGATTAAAGTCAAATAAAATAAAAACAGAATAAAATAAAAAATAAATAAAATAATAACAGAATAAAATAAAAACAATAAAATAATATACAAAATAAAATGAAATCAGAACAAAATAAAATAATTCTAAAAATAAAATAAAATAAAATAATAAAAAGCACCCATGCAGTTTAGTTTTTGGTGACTAATAAAGCTGGGAAACAAAACCTTTTACCTCATCTAAAAAAACATATGAAGATTATTTTCTCTTATTTTGCTATACTACATTATTTCTAATTTGAATATATTTCCAAGATGAACATTGACTCAACTCATTAAAACAGAGATAAAAGCAGTGTTATTTTAATATTGTTGAGATGCTATTATACTTTTTGCTAATATTTTGAATTATACTTAATTTTACATTTTCTGCTTTCATGTTAATTTTTGTTTGACATGTTTATGAGTTTTTGTTGTTTTGAAATGTCTGTGAAGTTTTTATCATTTTTTTAGCTATTTTAATACATAAAGTTAAACTAAATTAAAATGATTAATAAAACAAAAAAACATTTGATTTAATATCAAGTAAGGATAATGCTTTTTCATGGTTTTATTGTTGGTTTAACTATACCAACCCTGGATAAAGGACTGGATATGATCCCCCCCCCCCCCCCCTCTGTATTTAGACATGCATGATAGATGTGATAATGTAGAGTTTAACAGGCACATCTCAACACATGTGAACAGTAAAGACTCAGCTCTTGTACGTGTTGTTTTCTCTTCTACAGTCATTACCCGGCTTTGACAAATGCTGTCCAGTATGGTCTCCACATGTCCAAACATTGAGCAGGCCGTGAGCCATGCGCTCGTCTGCTAATCATTAAATATGACTGGCGTTTTAATATCAGAGCGGCTGTGTATGATGGAGCGCATCGAATGGGAAAACAGAGCTGCTCTTGATGCTGCGTCATCTTTGTTCTGATGTCAAGCGTTTGACTAAAAACATTCACAGAGAAGCATTAGTTCATATCCAACATGTCCTGCTGAACAAACCAACATTTCCAGCCGTATTTCTGATTAAATACTTCACCGTCGATGTAAAACACGCACCTGTGATTAGAATTAACAGACCAAACCGTGTACTCAAACTCAGAAATGATTAATAAATAGCCAAACTAATGATATCCAAATGTATCCAAGCACTTCAAACGATTCCAGATTCTCAGATCTTGATGCAAAATTAATAACTACTTCTTTAATTTACCTCTATATTATCTTGTAAAATAACTAAGAACGATTGTCCAACACTGGCTAAGATAAAAGATTATATGTATCTATATCATTTATTAAGTATAATTACAAATCTAATATTTAATTACACTATATAAATTCTATATTTATACAATATATATTTTCCACTACACGATTATTGTGCCCAAAAGAATTCACAATAATTGTATATCGTGATATATGTAAAAATCTTGAAAAAGAGAAAATAAAATAACGCTATCAGTCATAACCGTTATGAATCATAATTAGTTCGGAGCCAAAATCACGTGATTTTAATAAACAGGGCTTTGTTACGTCACAACTAAGTGTCCATGTTTTGCACCTAAGCTTGCATCGGTTTTATAAATGAGTAGATATTTTTAATGAGACACTTGTGTAATTAAATGAAGAGAAGTAGTTAATAT
>CM049827.1:649669-664669 GCA_027422435.1 Schizopygopsis pylzovi | reverse complement strand
TAGGATTTGGCAACACACCAAAACACACATTAAAGTCCCGTACACACCGGGACGAATATCGGCGCGCGTTATTCACCAGCGTTTTTTAACGCATTTTTTGTATTCACACCCAAGCTATTTTTGCTGAACGATGAGCCGAGTGAACATGCAAATTCATTCCCTGACATTAGATGGCGCTTAATGTAAAACAGAAATACCCGGTACACAAGGTGGCACTGCGCAACTTTACGCTTCTGACACTCGCTTGTTACTCAGAAGAAGAGAGCAAGTATTTACGCGCTTGTCAAAATCAAACAAAGAAAACATGGATATTTCAAGCACCAGAAGCTCCAGCTCCAGCGATGAAGAAATTATTGTTCTGTTGAATGAGGAAAGACGCCGGAAAAGACGCCGACGCCGGCAGTGTAGACGCTACTTGGCGTATATCTTCTTCGTCATTACGTATGTGTGCTCGGCAAGACTGTTTTGTGTTTGAGCGCCCCCAAGTTGTGTTTTACTGTAACTTCAGCTGCTCCAGACATGTGAGCAAAAGCGCCAATCTCATTGGTCGGATAGTTTTTGACGCGGCGTATCAAACCAAAAAAACGAACCCGAGGCGTTTTGTAAAAAATGACGCTTTTACGCGTGGCGTTCTTCGCGTCGGTGTGCACACTCACATTGGCGCCCTTTGTTTAGTCACGAGGCGTTAAACGTCGGCGAATATCGCGCGCGAAATTCGTCCCGGTGTCTACGGGCCTTAAGGGTGCTTTCACAACGATGCCATTTTTGGTTTCCTTTCAGTGAACAGTTTTAATTAGTGTGAAGAACATTTTAATAGTCAGAAGAAACTTTTTTTCCAATAGAAGGAACCTTTTTTCCAATGGAAAGTTAGATAATCGTTCCACCTTAAGAATGTCAACAGGTGATCGTTTACTGTTTGACTTCTTTAAAGCTGTTTTAGACTGTTTAAAATGATTAAACCGGGATTGATTGTATCATAAACAAAACAACAATCTAAACTAAATATTCACAAATAAACAAAAAACGCAACAAAACCACCAAAGCAGGTCCCAAAAGAGTGTATTTTTTCACTATGATAAAACATTTTTGGTTCTTCACATTTCAATGAACAGCTCTTAAAAGAACCTTTTTTTTTATTAATACAAAGAACATTTTAATAGTCAGAAGAACTATTTTCCACTATAAAGAAATTACTTTTTATGCAATGGAAATATTTAATGGACGTAAAACTAACTTCCAGAGAAAAACATTGTTTTTAAGATTGTAGGAATATCAACACCCGTTTACTGACTGATTTCAAATCAGTGCTAATGTTAATATTTAAAAGGTTAAAGTTGATTTAGATGGTTCAAAATGATTAAAAAGAGACTTTGAAGAATCCAGAAGTAGACAAAAATACTACCAAGCCAATGTAAAGTGCCAAAGTGAAAATTAAAACTGTGATTATTGGTTTAGATGGAAAGGGACACTGTGGATGCAAAAGTATTGGAACGATGGAATAAAAAACAAATGATAATACAAACAAAGCACAACAAAAACAATATTTAAATACTCAGAAATAAATCACTAGAAAAAAAATCTAACAAAACCTCTATCAAAATGCAAAATAATACAAATGTACATAAAGCAAACAAAAAAAAAACAATCGTTTTAGTATGTAAGCAAGACTTGAATCACATTTGTCGAGATGAAAAGCGTGCAGTGAAGGTCGCATGAGAGCTGCAGCGAAACAGAAAAGAGCAGCTGAGTACTGCGTTAATCTCCAGAAGCGGTTCAGAGGAGAAAACGAGAAAACCCTCCTGCTAAACGACGACAAAGACACACGATCCAAACACCAGACGAATCTCAATCAGTGCATCGAAACATGCTTGCGTGAAAACTCTCCATCATATGAAAAGATTATAACGCATTATCAGATTTTCTCTCTCTCTGCATATTTTAGTGGGATCCACAAAACACTGTTGATTGTCACTGTCCTTTGTTGCTTTTAAGAGGTTTTGAAGGCTTCAGATGAACGGCATGGCATTAGTTGGAAAGCAGGACTGAATAGAAAGTTCTGGTTTTGACCCTGAGAGAAAGAAACCAGAGCTGAGCTCATGAGGATTAACTCACATAGACAGTCAGGAACTAATCGATTGTGACATAATAGACCTGTACATAAACATAGTGAAAGAACATCACTGATGGATGAAGAGAACAGGGACAGAAGGTCACTGGATAATGGGCCGAAATAACTGGACATCAGTCTTGTTTCTGGTGTAAAAAGAGCTGCCAACATTTTCAGAAAGGAAAAACACATCACTGGCGTTCAGCGCTCAAATACTGTAACACCGAAGCAGCGATTCTAGAGATGCACACTTGCAAAACACTGCCTTATAAAGCCTTGAAACCTTTCTTTTAAACTAGTGATGGGGGCTTTAAAAGCACTGCTTCGTGAAGCTTTTAATAATATATTATACTATACGTTTGTAAAAGCAGTTTTAAGCCTGCTTTGGCCTGAGTTTTGTTGCATTTACACTGTTTGATGTCACCAGCGTGTGGAGTTTTGTGCTCTTCTAATTAAACAGTGAATCATTTAAGAAGCAGTTAGTATAAGACCCGCCCTCCTTCGTTACTGTTGCTACGTCCGACAAGCCATGGCGCTCTCACATAGTCAAAAATACATGTTGAACTGATCATCTCTTCCTCTTTACTAGTTATAGCACAAAATAACCCTCTACGGACACCTTGGCAATTGAATCGCCATTGGCTAGTATATGTTTTAGTTTATTCGCCAGACTAATGATAGAATGCACATTAGTCATTTTAACTGAATTTAGGACTGGTGGTGGTGCTTTTTTGGTCATTCAGTGTTTCTGTAAAAAATCACTAGCTGCATTTCCATCCACCTGTTTTTATGCGCATTTTGGATTATCGCATAAAAAAACGTTGGATGGAAACGCCAAGATGCGCATCAATTCTAAAAATGCGCATAAAAAACTTATGCGCACATTTGAGTAGGATACATTTTTTTATCCAATAAGAAATAATGTGCATATACGATGATGGAAACACATTTACCAAATACATTCCTCCATGCGCATTGAAAAGTCATGTGCTATGAGACGGGATAACTTAACTACAGCGGACCGATCTCGTTCACAGCATCTATGTTGTTATGGTCATTCTGAAAAGCCTGAGGAAAGTCAAAGTATTTCTGTATAATTGTCTTACACGATTGTGTTCTCAAACAGCAGCATCCACCTCCAAAAGTAATAACTGCATTTATTGGGTCTCGTCTGAGGTGCAAGTAAATTGTCATATATGAAAATTATCATATTCTGTTGCTTTTCATATATTCTTAATGCCACAGTTTACAAGGAAGTGACGATTTTGTTCTCTTTGACTCATTGGATGGAAACGGTGCTTTATTCGTAGATGTTTTATGTGTTCCTGTGGCTCAGGGGTAGAGCATTGCATGAGCAGTGCAAAGGTTGTGGGTTCGATTCCCAGGGAACACATATACTGACAAAATAGTGTATAACCTGAATGCACTGTAAGTCGCTTTGGATAAAAGCATCTGCTAAATGTGATATTCCAGTTTTGCGCATAAGTTTAATTTGAATCTTTGGATGGAAACAAAGCTAATAATACTGATAAGATAATAATCGTACTATGAATTCTACTAATAGCAATATAAAACACACCATGATTAACGAGCTCCTGAATTCATGAATATTAATCACGTTGTCTGAATTGGATTGAACTGATTCGCTGAAATCAAAACAGGGATGATACTAGGTGAGCGCCAGCCAATGAGATTGTCGTTTGCACATTAGCTCCGCCTACTACCGTAGAACCCAGCAGTTCTTAAACCTGAAGAATTCCAAAGGAACCCCGTTATTTTGACGGGAAAATACAACAAATAATATAGTTTACATGTAGCGGGTCAATTATGCATGTATGTAAGACTCTCTCTCTACTCTCAACTCACACACTGGCGAGTAAAATCTGAGCATTTATTAGCCGGTGGCTAATATTAAACTTAATTTAGTCACCCAGAGGGAAGATTTAGTCGAGGGATTTACTCGCAATGTAGAGGGTTGTGTCATATATGGTTACAAAATATCTGTTAACATATGAACCTGTGTGATTTTTGCCTTATTTTGTACATCATATTTATGCCTGTGGACGAATAACCTAACGACCCGCTTCTTTCTCTCTCCACTTTAGCACTGATGGCTTTGAGTCTTTTAGTAGAGCACAGCTACTGACAGAGCTTACAAACGGCTGAGACGAGGGTTAGGGTTGGGGTTAGGGTTAGGGTTGGGGCTAGGGTTGGGGTTAGGGTTTGTGTTAGGGGTGGGGCTAGGGTTAGGGTTAGGGTTAGGGTTAGGGTTAATAAATCCATGTATTTATTTCCAAATACATCCGTCGTCATCTGTTAGGATGAAAATGCAGTGGCCGCTAGAGGAGTTTCTCTTACTCAATATCAGAGGCGTTTAAACTCCTTGTGGGAAAAAAAATCCATGGTACAGCATTTGGTTTAAATCTATACTTATATCCATTGCCACCTGTACGCTCTTTCAGTAGCTGTGGTCATCATATCAGTATTTTATTTTCCCAGTTGTGTATTAAGAGTTGTGTAGTGGTAAAAATAGCAACAGGTAGTGCTCTAGCTCACCGAGTGCAACCATTTTAAGTCATCAGATAAATGGCGCTCCTATAGTCCAAAATATGTATAAAACGATTTTTAAAATAACAAACATTCATGTGTTTTCTACTACATATTTGGGTAAGATAAATCAATTATGTTATACTAAGCCATTCAAGTCTTAATAACCAGGGATCCCTTTAAAGAAAAGTCTCTGCTGTGTTTTTGACCTTCCTGGCGATCCACTAATGGTTGGTGAACATTGGCGTTTGTTGCCGCTCATCTGCAGTGGCGGGAAGCAGCGCGTCACGTGCTTCAACGCTGATTTGCGCTCTTTTACGTCATCCATAGATGTTATTGAATAAACTCTCCAGCGCTAACACACTGTACGCTACGTCAGAATCATTGTAATTATGACTAGTAAAATGCGTTAAACGAAAAGCGTGATATTATGAATTCTGTGAAATAACTTCAATTTCTATCACTTCACACTTTATAGAACAAGATGGCAGAAATTTTAAGTCAAATCAGCTATTCTGAAAATGTTTTTATCAACCAAACCCCTTTGGTTATGAAGTTAATATTTCAAGAATTTCTGTTTTCTAATGGGTTAACGGTCAAATGACATGCAAGTAAACAAGTATTTAATATATATTCTAAATAATGTTGATTGCTTTCATTCTGTTCACATAGATCTGATGTTCATCAAATGTTTTTCATAAACACAGGACTACAGATGAAGGAGAATAAGGATTATTTTAATATTTAAAAGTATGTACAGTTTCTATCCAGGGAAATAATGGAACATATGACTATATGTACAATTCATATTTTTTTTTACATTATGTCTTTACAAGAAGTTGCCTTTAAAAAAAACAATGCCTTGCTAATACATGGAAAAAATACACACACTCACATACAAATAAAGAGTTGCAATGACACACATAAATAAATATCAACATCAATATTCACTGACTGCACAACAAATATCTCTACAGCCAAGAACATAAACCGTTTATCATTTCATCAGAGAACACGCGTATGTAATCATTAATAAACAAAACACTCTCTGTTAATCTTTACTGAAGTATTGCTAACATATTAATAAGAGGCAACAATCGGATGTATCGTTTATGCCTAATCAAAGGAACAGTTCAACTAAAAATGAAATTATTTAATCACACTCATATTGTTTTAAGATATGAGCCAAGCATTTCCCAGAAGCATCATAAGAAACATTGGCACCAACGGTCTCTGCAATCTAATTAGGCGTATGATGTTTTTGGGAAAAGAGCTGCATTATGATTCTTCAGAAATGAACAGCATATGATTTTGCAATGACATGAAAGCGAGCAAATAATGACTGAAGAAGTGAAGGTTTGACATCAGCCTTAATGCTGATTGTTCATTGATATCAAACTGATAAACTGCAGTTTCTCCCCATTCTTCCATTCAAATATAACTGCATTTCATATAGTATGACCAAATTGCCAAGTTTGACCTCACCCGTTGACATTAGCTTTCTGAGATAGTGTAAATTCACACATTAAACATTGCTGTTGCTCGAGAGAGCTCAAGAGTTATTTCAGAATTAAAGTTGTTTCAATGGAAGCGAGAGATTGCCAGAGTTTGAGCCACCCGTTGACATATGAGCTTTCTGAAATAGTGTAGAGATTACACATTAAGACATTGCTTGAGAGACTGAGAGAGAGCTCGAGAGAGTTATGAGAGCGAGAGATGAGAGAGTAGAGCAGATGAGAGAGCGAGAGAGAGAGAGAGAGAGAGAGAGAGAGAGAGAGAGAGAGAGAGAGAGAGAGAGAGAGAGAGAGAGAGAGAGAGAGAGAGAGAGAGAGAGAGAGAGAGAGAGAAAGAGAGAGGAGAGGGAGTGAGAGAGAGAGGAGAGCGAGAGAGAGAGAGAGAGAGAGAGAGAGAGAGAGAGAGAGAGAGAGAGAGAGAGGAGAGAGAGAGAGAGAGAGAGAAAGGGTGAGGCATTCAGAGCGGACGCTGGATATCTGTGGAAAGCTGTGATTGTTGAGTCTTCTCAGTGTTTCTCAGCTGAAGACTTCTGATGATGATGATGATGATGATGAAATCCAGCTTCTGTAAAGAATAGAAACACATGGAAACATCAATGTGAAGGATCCATAAGAAATATTTTTGTTTTTTTGGGGAGAATTTACATTGCACCGAAATGCTGAAAGTGATTCTGATCTGATTTTGTGATCAAGATGCACCAGATCACCTGGAAATTAGGTGATTTGTCTGATTCAATAATGCATTTCAAAATAAGACAAAATATGCAAATGAAATAAAACAAAAACAGTCCATTTTCAAAACACCAATAGATCAAATGATACAAAACCACCATCAAAACACAATAAATGTCGGGATACATCACTTTGTGTTCTCAAGGAGCCAGACTGGTACGCAGCAATAATAATCAATGCTGGGTTAATTACTTATAAATTGTCTGTTACTGATAACAAATTACATGAGTAAAATTGTAGTCAGTAATGTAAAATTACTCATTTAAGTAACGTATTCGGATTACTTTTAGATTACTTATGACCTAAATGTAACTTTTGTAATATTTGTTTACCTGCATGATAACGTGACAATCAGAAAACTGCGAACAAGCAAACGTGTCGTTAAACGATTGAAATATTAACGTTACATCTCAGGGGGACTTCAAGAAAATATTTTAGGTCAAAGGGTTTGACTGACAAAATTTTGTGAATCCCTTCATCATAATATGTAATAATGTAATTCATAAATAAGTAACTGTAATCCGATTATGAGCATTTTAAAATGTAATGTAATCTAATTACTAGGGTTGGGTATTATTTGATTTTTTTATCAATTGCAATTCCCAGCTCCGATTCAAATCTGGTTTAAAAAAGTACAATATTTAGATATTAAACATTTTATGCCGTGCCACTTTTTGCAAAACATTGAAATTGCTGCTGAATACTACGAACAAAAATCATCCGACTTCATAAAAACGTGCCTCGATTAAGAGCTGTGCAAAATAGAGCTGCGCAATTATGTCTAAAATTCGGATTAATTAAACAATCTCAAGTTTCATTACTGGACGAATCAGTGTTTTTGAATGATGAATACATTTTGAACAGCCCCTTATCGCCACCTAAAAATAAAAGATGTGCACACAAGAATAGAGCGGTGGAATTGAAATTTTAATTTGACAACACGTATCCGATTCTAGAATGGGAATTGATTTTCCATCCCAACCCTACTAATTACACGCAGAGGCCGTACCCACCATTGAGGTCCGGACCTCGGTATGTTTCCAATAATAAAAGTTGTAAAATAATAACCTTATATTAAATATACTTTGGTTCTGCCTGCAAGGATAAAAAGCCAAGAGAACAGATCATCTCATCTGAGACGCCTCAGCGCCAGCATTACAGCGCAGAGCTCATCAATGTCAAGGTGTTTGTGGTGGATGGCCAATCAAATCAAAGTAGGCGGGGCCAATCAAATCAAAGTAGGCGGGGCTTATGTACACAGAGCTGAGTGTACAAACTGCAGCTCGACACCTCAGGCAGTTATGAAGTGCAAAAAAAACTAATATTTCCCATTTGACCTCTGTTTTAACATAGAAAGGTTAAACGACCGACAGAAATATTCAGGGATGTAAACGAATACTCTTTTGTCTAATTTCATGTTTAAAATAATTTATGCTACTGCCCATTGACTTGGTTTTAAACCTATATTGTTATCCAATTTATGAGCCTCAAAACATCTTAAAATCCACACATGTAGGTCAGGAAAATCAACATTTTCATGGGGGAGCATGCCCTAGTAATCTTTATTTTGAGACCTTTGTATTTATAAAAACCTGCGTACGGCTCTGATTAAAAGTACTACATTATTGTAACCTGATTACGTAATCCAGTTACTACTCAGCACTGATAATAATATTAGATTAAGTTTGTTACTCTGCTGAAGCGGCGTCTGGAAGATCTTCTTGGTCGCAGGTCCTTCTCCTGCCGCGGTCATCACCTGAACCTCTAACCTGTAGAAAGTGTCCGGCCGGAGGTTACACACGACCAGAAGAGTACGATCCTGGAAAACAGCGCAAAATACCATCATCAGATCCTTCACGGAAATGGTTTATACCCGAGCAGTCAAAAGCTTCCGAATGTAAAGTACAGTACAATTATTTAAATATAATATACGTACTATTGTTCTATTTGAATATATATTTACAATGTCATTTATTCCTGTGATTTAAAAGCTGAATTTTTTAGCATTATTACAGTCTTCGGTGTCACATGATCCTTCAGAAATCATCCTAATATTCTGATTTTCTGCTAAAAAAAATTAATAATAATTATTATTATTATGTTGAAAACAGCGGAGTAGAATTTTTTCAGGTTAATTTGATGAATAGAAAGTTCAGAAGAACAGCATTTATCTGAAATAGAAATCTTTTGTAGCATTATAAATGCCTTTATCGTCACTTTTCATCAATTTAAAGCATCCTTGATAGATAAAAATATGAATTTCTATAATCTCCACCCCCCCGCCCCTCCCAAAGATTATACTCATTCATTCAATTATACTTATTCAAAGAAACCTGAACAAATTTACTCAACTGCTTTAAATATTATTATTAATAATAATAATAATAAATGTATATAATAATAAAAAAGCAAATCAGCATATTATTATGGTTTCTGTAGATCATGTGACACTGAAGACTGCAGTAATGATGCTGAAAATACACAGAAATAAATTACAGTTTAACATATTTTCACATAAAAAAAAGTTATTTTAAATAGTAAAAATATTTTTACATTTGACTGTTTTTGCTGAACTTTGGATCAAATAAATGCAGGCCTGGTGAGCAGAAGAGAGTTCTTTAAAAACCGTATCGTTCAAACACTTTTGGCTATGAATATGAATATGAAATGACTATGTTTTAAGTTCTATAATTCTCTGGATGTTCTCTTTTCAGATTGTTCAGATCAGATGTTTTGGCACGAAGCGTCGTCCCGCGCCTTCATTTTCATGTTTGTCATGAGCTCATTGGAAATCCTTCAGATTTACTGGTTATGAAGAATGAAATCATCCATAAACATCACAGACTCCACATCATTCATACACGAGTCCAATCTGATAATGATGGCGTCTTCAGAAAAGATCGTGCGGATGAGAAGGACACGATTGAGTCGATTTAAAGCTGAACTGTTTGTTCTCGGAGGAGATATTAATGGAGAAGATCTGCGAGAAGTCCACACTCCAGCACCGAGAACATATTAATAACCACCATATGAACATATTAATAACTACCATATGAACACTAACAAATGATGTCCTTCAAGAGAAAACCTTCCCATTAGAATTGGGTGATGTCACTGAAAATATCTCAATATTTCTCAGCTTTAGATTTACTGTTTAAACGTAAATTTAAATTAAATTTTAAATGTCAAATTATATTAATTGTATTATGTGTAATGCTTTTATTATTTCATTTATAATGTAATTTATGTTCTCAGATTTTTGAGAAATTCCATTTAAATATTAAATTGTTATAATTGTAATCCAATTTAATATAATTGTATTATGTTAAAGAAATTAATGAATATTATAATATATTAATGAATATAAATATCATGAATAATTATGTCTAAAAATGTAAATTATTTATATTCGTATTTATTTATTGATAATAAAATTTATTGTTTTTAATATATAATAATTTCTATATTCAGATTTTTGAGAAATTTAATTTAAATACTGTATTGCTATAACTGTGTTACCATGGAAATTACTGTAGTAATTATTTTATATATAAACAAATGAATATTATACTATATTAATTAATTCTTATAATTATATGTATATATTCTTGCTATGTACTATTTTAATATTCTAATTTATGTAGTATATAGATTTTTGATGTTTTTATATATGAATTAATTAATATAAATAATTATATTTTTTATGTAGTAGTTACATTTGTATCTATTTGCGCATATATATAATGCATAAATAAAATATTTTTTATTTCTGTAGAACATATATATTTGTGTACACAGTACACACACAAGTATATGTACTAATATTTTATTTATGCATTACATTATTACTTAATATTATATAAGGTTATATTTGTATTGGCAACAAAAGCGCACAGATAGATTATGAACATTTGATATATGACTAAAGATTACTTGATCCAGATGCAGTCTGAGGTCTGTTTAGTAAGCGGTGACTAAAGAGCCTCATGCAGCGCTCCATTCATCAGCCGGATCCAGTGCTGGTGTTATACACACCAGATGATTGTGTATCATATTTTACACTCTTGGACTTCAATATGTAACCGATTTTCCATGAGAGGCGCTCCGGTGAGAAGCGCGGGCCAAGAACACGTAATGTAGTGTAATTGATGCAGAGCAGCGTGTGTGGAGACGACTCACAGGTGGCAGGATCTGAGACTGGGATATGATGCTGTTGGGAAGGCTGTTCGCGCGGCTGGTGCTGGAGACCTCCGCCCATGTGACCTGGAAGCCCGTGACGGGCTGAAGCGACTGCAAACGAGACACCCTCCAGAAGAAACTAGCCGTCACGTTACCCTCGCGGAAGCTGAAGGACGCCGTCAGATTCTCAGGCTTCGCCGAAACCTTCGCCGGCGCTGGAGAGGTTCAGAAAACATCAAATATATCAGCAGAACAGCAGAGTCCGGGGTCAGACCACATAGAAATCACACGAAACACTTCAGACTGCAGCAATGAGGATGCACCAACATAACAAAAAACTTCAGACTGCAGCAATGAGGATGCACCAATATGACAAATAATGACAAAACACTTCAGACTGCAGCAATGAGGATGCACCAATATGACAAAACACTTCAGACTGCATCAATGAGGATGCACCAATATGACAAAACACTTCAGACTGCATCAATGAGGATGCACCAATATGACAAAACACTTCAGACTGCATCAATGAGGATGCACCAATATGACAAAACACTTCAGACTGCATCAATGAGGATGCACCAATATGACAAAACACTTCAGACTGCATCAATGAGGATGCACCAATATGACAAAACACTTCAGACTGCATCAATGAGGATGCACCAATATGACAAAACACTTCAGACTGCATCAATGAGGATGCACCAATATGACAAAACACTTCAGACTGCATCAATGAGGATGCACCAATATGACAAAACACTTCAGACTGCATCAATGAGGATGCACCAATATGACAAAACACTTCAGACTGCATCAATGAGGATGCACCAATATGACAAAACACTTCAGACTGCATCAATGAGGATGCACCAATATGACAAAACACTTCAGACTGCATCAATGAGGATGCACCAATATGACAAAACACTTCAGACTGCATCAATGAGGATGCACCAATATGACAAAATAAAAACAAAATGCATTAATATTAGAAAACTGAGGGAACTAGTCTCTGAATGAAAGTTATTGAAGGTTTTATTTTATGCACTTAGTACCAGTGTTATTATTGTTAAATAAAACTAAACACATTTTGAGAACTCTTTCAGTGATGGAAATATAATATAAACAACTTATTTACTTCAGTCAGTATCCAAGGCAGCATTTCTCAATTTTATTCCGTTTAAGTTGATTATACTTAAAATATCTAAATTAAAATAAAACTATATAGGCATTTTTTTAAACTAACAAAAGTGAAAACTAACAAAATTAAGAAAAAAATAAAAGTTAAAATTAAAAGGCAAAGTAAAACTAATAATTCAATTTTTTAAAAGTGTGGGGGGGGACTAAAACTTAAACTGAAATTAAAAATAGAAAGCAAAATTTTAAAAAGTGGAAAAAAAATGACTAAAACATTAACTAATGTAAAACAGAAATTAAAGTTTTAATTGAATCTATACTAGTATATCAATGATAACACCACTGGTACATGGGCTCAAAATAACAACAACTCAGTTTTATTATTGTTAACTAATATTATCCGTGTGTGTGTGTGTGTGTGTGTGTGTGTGTGTGTTATAAAAATGATACAGATATTTAATAAAAATGACAAAAACATGCAACAAAGTTACTAAAACCATCTATAATGAAATTGGAAAATAGAAAAATAAACATTCAAAAATGTAAAAAAAAACTATAATAGTAAATCAATGGTACTAAAACAACACTGCGGTTACAATGTAATATGCAGCCATAATAGGCTATAATATAGTAACAAAAATAAATGTTCTCTTAAATAAACGTCCCCCCCCCCCCCTCACGTATGAACTGTATAAAGCCTCATCCTGAAAACAAACACTCTCTAATGAATGATAAGCGTCTCGGTGCTTACGTGTGTCTCCGGGACAGGCGACGGGTTTGGCGCTCTTGCTCTGGAGCGTGGCGCAGGACGGCGTCAGGAAGAAGATGCTCTCGTCTTTGGAGCGTCGTTTAGCGCTGAGCGTGTGAACGGTGACCCGGTACTTACAGGAGAACAGCAGACCGGGGAGATTGATGAAGTTCTCCTGCAAAAGAGAAGGCCTTAGAAACTACATAGCCATGCCCTAGCAACCCCTCAGCACGAAAACATTAGAAACTGTATAGCAACACCCTAGCAACCCCATAGCAATGTCCTGACAACCACCCAGAACACATAACCCCATAACAACATCCTGGCAACCACCCACACCACTCTAGCTTTCACCTAGCAACCAGAACACTCAACAACAACATGAAACAAGAAAACAACAATCCCATGATCGTTGGAACAGGTACAAATTTATTTTTTCAGTCATGAAGCAGAAAGCGCATGCGTGTTTCTTAGCAGCTAGCGTGTGGCTCCGGGCTGCAGGTTAAGGCTCCGCTGGGGCCGCTCTGGGAGTTTGATAAATGCACTCCCGCTTCCTGGAAATGTGATTTTAATGCCTGTGTTTTCTTAGGCACTGGAGCACATTCTGAGCACATCATCTGAAACAACACACGCTAATCAGCTGCAGTAATGAAGAGAAATGAACACGAACACACAAACCTGAGTCAGTGATTTCTGCTGCGCTCCGCTTCGGTTGTGGCTGCAGTATTCAGGCATCCACTGAACATGATAACGGTTCACAGCAGCATCTGCAAACCAAACATCAACGACTTAAACATCTCAAAACACACGCGTGCACACATACACACACACACACACACAGGTACACACAGCTACACACACACACACACACACACACACAGGTACACACAGGTACACACACACACACACACACACACAGGTACACACAGCTACACACACACACACACACACACACAACACACACAGGTACACACATGTTGGGTTTCCATGTTTTATGGGGACTTTCCATAGACGTAATGGTTTTTATACTGTACAAACTGTATATTCTATCCCCTTACACTGCCCCTATCCCTAAACCTAACCATCACAGGAGACATTCTGCAATTTTACATTTTCAAAAAACATCACTTAGTCTGATTTATAAGCTGGTTTCCTCATGGGGACCAAAAAATGTCCCCACACGGACAAGGATTTTGGATATTGCCATCGTTGTGGGGACATTTTGTCCCCATAACGTAGGGTATACCTGAACCACACAGGTACACACACACACACACACACACACACACACAGGTACACACACACACACAGGTACACACACACAGGTGCACACACAGCGCGCGCGCACACACACACACACACATGCACACTCGCACACCCATGCACACACATGCACACACACACTCACTCACTCACTCACACACACACACACACACACTCACTCACTCACACACACACACACACAGACACACACACACACTCACTCACTCACTCACTCACTCACACACACGCACATACACGCGGACACACACACACACACACACTCACTCACACACACACACACACACACACACACACACACACTCACACATGTTTACTTAGCTATCTAAATGGGGACTCTCCATAGGCATAATGGTTTTTATACTGTACAAACTGTATATTCTATCCCTTACACTGCCCCTATCCCTAAACCTAACCATCACAGGAGACTTTTTACATTTTTACAATTTCTAAAAAACTTTGTTTAGTTTATTTTTAAACCTGTTTTACAAATGAGGACGTCCCCAAATGGAGGTTTTTGGAGAATTTGTCAGGTTTACCTCACTTTTGGGTACAAATTTGTCCCCAAAATATGGTTAAGTAGGTACACACACACACACACACACACATTTAGTAAAAGCAGTGAGAAATCATCTCTTGATTATTTGAACTATATTTTACTGGGTTTTACAGTAGATTACTGATCCAATATCTCAAGACAAAAGTTATAGTCAGTTATGTAATCCATTGCATTACACATATTAGGT
>CM049827.1:624669-644669 GCA_027422435.1 Schizopygopsis pylzovi | reverse complement strand
ACTACATCACTGTATAACACTCCTGAACCAGCAGAAGAAGAAACCAGTCATTAAACTCAGTCATCAGAACTACATCACTGTATAACACTCCTGAACCAGCAGAAGAAGAAACCAGTCATTAAACTCAGTCATCAGAACTACATCACTGTATAACACTCCTGAACCAGCAGAAGAAGAAACCAGTCATTAAACTCAGTCATCAGAACTACATCACTGTATAACACTCCTGAACCAGCAGAAGAAGAAACCAGTCATTAAACTCAGTCATCAGAACTACGTCACTGTATTACACTCCTGAACCAGCAGAAGAAGAAACCAGTCATTAAACTCAGTCATCAGAACTACATCACTGTATAACACTCCTGAACCAGCAGAAGAAGAAACCAGTCATTAAACTCAGTCATCAGAACTACATCACTGTATAACACTCCTGAACCAGCAGAAGAAGAAACCAGTCATTAAACTCAGTCATCAGAACTACATCACTGTATAACACTCCTGAACCAGCAGAAGAAGAAACCAGTCATTAAACTCAGTCATCAGAACTACATCACTGTATAACACTCCTGAACCAGCAGAAGAAGAAACCAGTCATTAAACTCAGTCATCAGAACTACATCACTGTATTACACTCCTGAACCAGCAGAAGAAGAAACCAGTCATTAAACTCAGTCATCAGAACTACATCACTGTATAACACTCCTGAACCAGCAGAAGAAGAAACCAGTCATTAAACTCAGTCATCAGAACTACATCACTGTATAACACTCCTGAACCAGCAGAAGAAGAAACCAGTCATTAAACTCAGTCATCAGAACTACATCACTGTATAACACTCTTCATCTGTGCTAATATCATCTTACTCACAAAAATCATATATTACTGCAATTCATTTGATTTCTTATATATTACATTATAGGACATACATTCAATATACAATACATCTGACATTTAGGTAACTACTTTAGCATAGGAAACAATTCTCATTGTTAACTAGTTGCGTATTAAGTACTAATAAAGCACATATTCTGTATGACCATATTCCACATCTCTAATCCTACACAATACCAACAACTACCTTATAACTATTAATAAACAGAAAATTGATGAGTTTATTGAGACAAACTTGTAGTTAATGGCAATAATTGGACCTTAAAATAAACTATGACTGACATTTAATATACAGTAAATTTGATGAATATGCAATATGTATATCTGATATTGAGTCTATAATCTATATGTAAATATTTAATCTATTTAACATTCTATATAAATATAACATATATTGAACATGTAATTTAACATATTTAATATATATTTGAGATATATCCAAATTATAGTACAGTTAATGCGTAATATATTTAACATATTTAATATATATTTGAGAAATATCCAAATTGTAGTTCAGTTAATGCGTAATATATTTAACATATTTAATATATATTTGAGAAATATCCAAATTATAGTTCAGTTAATGCGTAATATATTTAACATATTTAATATATATTTGAGATATATCCAAATTATAGTTCAGTTAATGCGTAATATATTTAACATATTTAATATATATGTTGACGATTATATCCAAATTATTAGTTCAGTTAATGCGTAATATAATTTAACATATTTAATATATATTTGAGGATATATCCAATTATAGTTCAGTTAATGCAATATATTTAACATATTTAATATATATTTGAGATATATCCAAATTATAGTTCAGTTAATGCGTAATATATTTAACATATTTAATATATGATTTGAGAAATATCCAAATTGAGTTCAGTTAATGCGTAATATTATAACATATTTAATATAATTTGAGATATATCGTAATTATAGTACATTTAATGCGTAATATTTGTAATTTATACATTTAAGATATTTGGCATATTTAATATATATTTTTCAGCGTTAATGCATAATCTATTTGACAGATTTACATATATATATATATATATATATATATATATATATTTAACAAGTCTGACATATATTAAATAATTTATTTCAGATCTAATATTTCATATATCTAACATACAGTATATTCAATATATAATATATTTAACATGTATAATATACATTACATATTTAAATTTACCATATTTAATATACAATATATTTGACATATGTATATATACACATTTAACATATCTGGCATACGTTTAATAAATAATGTATTAGACAAATATTTACAATATAATACACCTATTATATATTTATATAAAATATAAATGCCCTGCAGATTTGCTTTAGTTTATATAATATTAAGACGATCAGGCATTTTCTTTCAGAGCATGTAACACAATTTTTTTGTCAGTATGTGTTCCCTGGGAATCAAACCCACAACCTTTGCGCTGCTAACGCAATGCTCTAACCACTGAGCCACAGGAACACCGGCTCTTGTTCTGTCCAGACTTGACTATTGCAATGCTCTCTTCCAGCCAGTTCCATCAAACCTCTACAATTAATCCAAAACGCTGCTGCAAGATTAATCTTTAATGAGCCGAAAATAACGAACATCACACCTCTGTTCATCAATTTGCACTGGATACAAGGATTCATTCGTCACATACTCAATTATACAGAATATAATCAGTAGTGAAATATAATCACTGGCTACCAATAGCTGCTCAATGCATTAAATTCAAGGCATTAATGTTTGCCTACAAAACCACCTCTGGCTCTGCACCGCTTTACCTAAATTCAGTTCCTATGTGCCCTATAGAAGCTGGCATTCTGCAAGTGAACGACGCATTACTGTACCATCCCAAAGAGACACAAAATCACTTTCACAGACTTCTACATTAACTGTTCTCATCTGGTGACCTGCACAACTCATTCCTAGCCGCTGAGTCCTTACCATCTTCACGAAACACATCTCTCCCATCTTTATTTGACCCTCTAACTCTAGCAAGCTCTATTCTAATTCTATTTTATATATCCGTCTTCTTTTTATTTAAAACAAACACATATTTGATCACACTCTATCAATTGCATATTTATTCTCTAACTGCTAGCTTTTCTTGTAAAACTAACACTAGCTTTCTTTTTTCTATTATATATACTTGTTTATAATAATAATAATAAAAACTAGGTCACTTATTTCTATATTCAATCCACTCGTTTTATAAAAAACAACACCTTTCTACGTGTACTGCGTTAATCTAACCGAGACTTGTCATTGCACTTGTATATCATCGCTGTTTTGTTGGTTATGATCGCTTCTATTGTCCTCATTTGTAAGTGGCTTTGAATAAAAGCATCTGCTAAATGACTAAATGTAATAAATATAATTGAATTTGAATGAAACGTATAACATGTACAGTTCACAGCAGTAAATGTACAGTTAAGTTTTAAGTGAATAATCTAGAGATAAATGTGAATTGATTTCTTTGTGTTTTAAGCCGAGTTTGCTGTTAAAGGGCCGTGAAGTGCTGCTGATTCTGGAAGTGTGTTCAGACCTCAGAACGACCGCTGAACTCCAAACAAACACGGGCTGTATATCAGGAACACATGTGCACACGATGAGTGTTTCTCAGCTGATCCGACTCCTGCATTCCTCCCGCAGCGTGAGCTCGGTTAGTTTGGGCATTCCAGCAGCAGCGGGTCACTAACAAACCCTGAGGATCAGCGATCGAGTGTCTGTGTTATGAACACAGTCTCCGCAGGGTTTGCACTCAATCTACAGGAGCTTCGGTAGCAGCAGCGCTTCAGCGTGTCAGCGGATCTTTAACCCTTCTCACAGATTACACCCAAAAATGTGCTTTTATTTTTTTACATTTTAAACTTAAATGCAATGGTACGAAACTTGGTGAGCTCTTGTTATATGAACTCAAAAAAGTGTGGACATGATTAAAAAAGGTATTCAAAATATGTGTGGCCTTTGCAGTTAAAATTACCACCTTTAATACGAAATATAAAAAAAACGGAGTAATTTTTTATTACTCCAATCAGGGTCCAATCAGCAAATCAGTCATGATAAAGTAGTGTTTGATCATTTCTAAATATGTATGGAGACGCGAAACTTAATAAAAGTAATTATGTCTGAAAATGCTCTTATTAATACACTTTTAAGCACATACACATACACATAAACATACACATACACATACACGCACGCACGCACGCACGCACGCACACACACACATATATATATATATATATATATATACCCCGTATTGACCCGAATATTAGACTATGTTTTATTCTTGGAAATATATCTGAAAAAATGCAGTCTTATATTCAGGGTCTAGACATGATAGTGTATGTCAATAATACACCCAGAACAATAGGTGGCGCCAAACACACATTAAACGAGTGTGCCATGAAATATGTAAGCTGCATCTGAAAACTGACTTGCTGCCTCGCTGCCTTGTGCCTCATTTAATGACCTCGATGGCCTTAATGACTTTGCAGGCAGCGTTTTTGCACGAAGGCACCTCACGAAACTGATTTCAGACAGGCTTCTGAGGCAGCGTGACGGTTTAATGAACTAACAAAATTAACAAAATAGAACGAGTTTTGGTAATAACTAAACAAATATTTAATTACTGTAATACAAATTTCTCGCTATAAATAACATCAAAAGTGCATAAAGTTAATCATAAATATACATGGAACGCACAGGATTGTGGGATATCAAAGTTAGCGAAGGATACATCTATGCTGCCTTCAGAAATTGATCAGATGAAGGGATCTCACGAGACAGAAAGTGAAGCTAACGTTGGATTCAGACGTGCCTCGATGCCGTCCTGGCTTGGAATGTGTCCTCCGAAGACAGCATTTTTCAGTTTTCAGATGCAGCCATAATGTAAAGATGGCGAGTGAAAACCAAAGAAAAAGAAAAGCTTACAGCGGCATGAGTCGGGACTGTCATTAGGCCGTCGCAATAATCAACATATCGACTTATCGCGCAATATATGTACACGCAATACATCACCCGTTATATTTACTTAAAAGTTAATGTCACCGTGTTTTGTATATTCCACTTGCGCCGGTGTCTTTTACAGCTTCGCGTACATAACGTGTAGTCATGAGGTGCTCGTTCAAAATTTAAAGACACTTCTACAAAAAAAGTTGAACTACGAAGTAGTGTTTGTGTTTTACAGCAATAGTGTGCACCCTTAATTTAAAAAGGAGGAAAGGAGGTCAGGAAACAATCTTCATACATTTATCTTTTTTTCTACTTGTTACTTTGCACGTTTTGTTAGAAAATGTTTAATTCAAGTTTTTTAAGGCATCTAATATCTTGATACTTAATTTCCATTATCTCAATATTCTTAAAGATCTAAAGTTTGTTGTCATTTGGAAGTGTGTAGGCCTTCTTGCATTATTATGCTGTTACAATATAATCTGTGGCATAAAATGATCTTTAAAATTACAACAATATCATTATCGCAATTATTTCTGGGGGCAATATATCGCATAACAAACAGTTATAATCGTGACAGGCCTGACTGTCGAGTTAGCCTGATGGGACCAAACTTCATCTGTAAGTGATTATAAATCATAAGACAGCACCCAGATTAGAAGACTACATTAATATTTCACTTTTACTATTAATAACATGTAGGTAGGCCACTATGAGATGCATGGACTCAATGTTATAATGCAGACGAGTACCTGATATTTTTATGGTATATCAAAAAGTGTATATTTTAAATGTCATTGTTGGTACATTTTACCAATATTTATAATACTTTCAAAACAAAAATTTAAATAGGAGACATATGCAATATGAAAATAATTTAAGAAAAATGTGTTTTACAGAGAAATAAACAACAACCAATATTTGGTTTTCAAAAAGTCTTTTTCCAAAAGGTACATCTGGAAAAAGGGGGGTCGTCTTATAATATAATATATATATATATATATATTAGGGCTGTCAATCGATTAAAATATTTAATCGCGATTAATCATGTGATTGTCGTGAGTTAATGCGCGATTAATCACGATTGCACTAATTGGTATTCATCCAAAATAATATGCAGTATTTTTATTTTTTTATATATATTATTTTGTATAATATATGCATGTATATAATGTAAAGTAGCCTCTAGATAAATAATATTATAGCCTCTAATAAATAATATTTTTTTAATATATATTTTTTGTATATTGCACACTACTTTAATACAGTGTGTGATGTGACTATTAGATACATAGTGGCTAAAATTTGAATTAATTAATTCTAATAATATGCAATATTTTTTGGATGTTTCTGCAGATTTTGCCAGGTAGCCACTAGATATAATTATTACACATACACATAAACATATATATATATATATATAGAGAGAGAGAGAGAGAGAGAACACAATATGCTATAATTTTGTAATGTTTGTATTATTACAAATATATAAATATAGATGAAATATTATTTAAAAATATAGAACATTCATATAATTTAGTAAAAATGTAACACTCGTCTTGGTTCCAAGAACAGTAAAGGGTTAACCGTGTTCAGAGTCTCTGACTGAAGGACGTGTGAGTGCTCGTGTAAATGCATCTAAATAAACTCAATCCCCCCCCACACAGAACTAATGAAAGGCCTGCTGTGTGATTTTCTCTCAGTGTTTGGTGGAAGCGGCTCTCACCCCGTCGCTGGTCCTCCTCCTCTTCCTCCGGGACGGGATCGTCCCGCTCCAGTAGATCTTGTAGTGATGGACCGGGAGGTCCGGCTCCGCGGGGAGAGTCCAGTCGATCCGGACCGTCAGCAGACCGTCGGGTCCCGCTGTGATGTTAGACACTCTCAGTCCAGACGGAGCTGGAGGAGGAGACGGGTCTGAACACAGAGAACACAGATAATACAGACCCGATGCTGTGTGTGGGATTTCACATTCATTCTATAGAGAACAGTGGCAAGATGTGAATGTAGAGTCACAGGTTCACAACAACATGAGAACAAACACAGAATACAACAATACAAATGACTGATCGAGCACAGAATGTACCATAATTATTAATAACACATCAAATAACATACAGAATTCATTATATTCTATAGTATTTGCTTACATTTTCAGATTTTTGTTCATTTTAGTTAAATTTCAATTATTTTAGTAATTTTCAGAGCTAGAACCATAAATACTATTTCCATTGTATGAAATAAAATAACCTTTAACTGAAGTAACATAAAATAAACATTAAACTTATTTTATTTCAGCTAGTTGCAAAAGCTAAATTTCTTATTTGCATTTAGTTTAAAGATGTACTAAAACAACTAAAACTAAAATAAAAATTCATAATAAAAAACTACAACGATATAAACAGAGAGACATTTATAAAAATGGACAACTATATTACTAATATATAGAAAATCAATAAAAATATAATAAAACTATAATATCTCAATGATACTAAGTGCTTTAGATATTTTATTAGCTTTTGTTTGAATTAACTGAATTAAGTTTTAATTTAATTTGCTTTATTTGTAATTTTTGTTTGAGTAATATGTAATACTTTTAGAGTTATAACTCTAAGTTTTTTATTATAATGATAATTAATAATAATAATATTTTCAATTCACAATAATGATTTGTAGTCAGAATTGAGAACATTTGAACCGGCATGTAGTATTGTTTTTAATTAATTAATTATTTATTTTAAATAAATGATATATTTGTGTCTTTATGATAATGGAATTTTTGCACCGTTTTATATTTTATAATTATGAATTATTTTTCTGTGCATTTGAAGCAGTCACCTGCTGGATCAGGCTCAGTTTAAACTAAAGTCAGAATCAATAAAGCCAGAGTTTTCTTGCGATCTTGCACATGTGATTGTGACGGTGGCGCTGTCCACATCTAAGGGAAATGATGTCATCTGTGCAGAGGAAGTGCAGTTAAGCAAATGGGATTTTAATGAGAAAATAGGCCAATCTAGAGGCATTCGGTTCCTGTTATTGAGGCCCGTCTGAAACCCAGATGCTCATGCAGAACGTAAATAATCAAGGAAAGTCTCCACAAACCAGGTGATGTGACCGAATGTGATACGAATATCTGTACTGACATACTCGTTCATTCTATAGAGCGCGCTGATTGAATAAAACAAGCAAATAAATCATCAACCGTAGACGTTATGCACCAGAAGACGCCGCTCGTATGAGTTTATAAGTCATAATTAGGGTCCTGAAGTGATTTTGTTTGGTGTAAACAGGGAAGCAGACTCTCGTGACAGTCCAAATAACAAGAAATTACTCTGACATATGAGAAATAAAGCCACAATTACAGGACATAAAGTCACAAAGCTGCTAATTACAAGCAAAGAATGAACATATGATGTATTATATATAATATAACACACTGCACAAGAGAGCCGAGCAGGACTGGAACAAGCCTGGAGTTCATCTTAAATGTTTTTAATGTTATAATACAACACTTGAACAATACGCCGATTCATTTTAATGACTGAACATAGTTCATATTACTTTCAGGATTATAAAACAATAACACAGCCCTGCCTCATTTTTATTGCTCTGGATAAAAAGGTCATAAATGTAACCGTGAATGAACCCAGTGCTTGTTTAGTAATAATTTAGTGCTGCTGATTGTCTGTTTTTCTATTTCAAATATCACTTTCTCACTAAATATGTGCATTTCATAACATTTAGCACGTTTTATTCGATGCCTAATCCTGATTTCCACTTTTTCCATGTTGCAGATCGTTAAATTATAGATTATGAATACTGCTTTTTGTCATTAAAGCTGTTGACATTTAACGGCTTTTTTTGATACATGCATTAAAAACGATACATTTACATATATCTATATATTTGATATTTAACAATAGCAGAGAATATTTAACAATAGCAGAGAAATTAATTACATTTCTAAATACATAATTTCTGAATATAAATAATTAAATAAATAAATACAAATCATCTTTGATTATTTGCCAAAAAATGCCTAAAAATGCATAATTTGGTGATGCGGAGTTCAAAAATATCAGTAAATATTAGTGCTGTCAAACGATTAATCGCATCCAAAATAAAAGTTTTGTTTACATAATATATATGTGTGCTGTGTATATGTATTATGCATATATAAATACACACACACATGTATATATTTAAGAAAAATATGTTATGTTTATATATTAAATATATTTATATATAAGAATATAAATGTATATGCATGTAAATATTTCCCAAATATACGCTGTATGTGAGTGTATGAATATATACATAATCCATATGCACAGTACACATATATTATGTAAACACTTTTATTTTGGATGCAATTAATCGTTTGACAGCACTAATATTTACTGATATTTTTTAACTCCGCATCACCAAATTATGCATTTTTAGGCATTTTTTGGCAAATAATCAAAGATGATTTGTATTTATTTATTTAATTATTTATATTCAGAAATTGTATATTTAGAAATGTTATTAATTTCTCTGCTATTGTTAAATATTGAGGTTCTCGGGTAATAAAATGCTTGAAAAACAAAATGTGCATTATCCATTCAATAATGTGTCAATCTAAAAAAAGATTGTTAAAAAAGATTATTAAGATCTTAATAAAATACATAAAATAAAATACATATACGATTAGATTGTTCAATGTCTGTTTTCTGATATGTATCAGCTGGTGCTGAGACTCATAACGCTGACGTAAACATGTTTTCCTGGAATAGCACAGATATCAGTGAAATGAGAAAACACATCTGTTTCTGTAACACATCTAAACTCCCCGTGTGTGGGAGAGCGCTGCAGAAAATACATCTCCAGCACATTTCATGAGTTATCATGAGATAGAAAGCAATGCGAGTCCGTTTCGATATTTCGTGAGGTTTCATTAGTCTTTGGCCTATCTAGTTTTAGTTAACAATAACAACACGTTCTGAACCCAGTATAGGTCACATTGGTTGGGTGCTTGTTTTTTCTTTGTTTGTTTGCAGGATGGAGTTAGGGTGAGTGACGTCATTACGGCTGAGGAATTACATCTGTGTTGGAGCTGATGCCGGCAGATTTAAGCAGCTCCCTTCAGTTGCAATGAGGGCTCGTCTTCCTTCCTCGTGCTGTTTTTGTCTCGTTTTCCTAATTTAATCTTACTTTAATAAATGTAATTCCTTTAGTTACAACGTGTTGCCTCGTTCTTTGTCGTGAACTGAGAAAATTTACCCATCTTAAACATTATAATTATATTTTTAAATAAACAAAATATTTGTGATAATGATTTAACTGTTTATGCATAGAAATATTTTTTTATTTTATTTAATATTTTTTTCTGTATATTTGAAGCAGTTCATTCACCCGTGTCACTCAAAGACGAAACTAATTTTAAAATAAAAATAAAATTAAGTCAATCTGGGTTATATTAGATTTCAACTCGACTTTAAAGCGATAGATCACCCAAAAACAGAAATTCAGTCATTTACTCGCCCTCATGTCGTTCCACACGTTTCTTGCTTTCATCTGTTGAACACAAAAGATGATATTTTGAAGAATGCTGATAACCAAAACTATAGAAGTCAATGGCTACCAGTTATTGGTTTGGTTACCAATATTCTAGCAACAACATCTCTTTTGTGTTAAACAGAAGAAATGCACACAGGTTTAGTAACTGGTGTCTCTGTTTCTGGGTGAACTGTTGCTTTAACCCAAGCTCGGGTTTGATTTGTGTTTGAGCTCCTCATCTAAAGATTCAGATCCTTCTTCAGCGCTCCTGGCATCCAAACACATCTTACATGCTTTTACAGCTTTACGTGTCTCATAGATATCTCACATATCTCAGGACTTACAGCCATAATCATTAATCTCTCATCTACAGCGACCCTGGAGCACAAAACCAGTCATAAGGGTCCATTTTTAGAAATTGTAGTAGCATTGTAGGCTACTCTTCCAGGTTCAGGACACAGTCCTCCATAAAATGTGCTGCACACGGTCTAATATTTGGGTTGAACTGTTGTAAATACAACTTAACCTCTGATTTCTAGTTGTGTCCTCTTTTGGAAGCCCAAACAAAGTAGTTTATCTTTTACAGCAAGACACAGCGTCTTCAGAACATACAACAACACTACAGCCAGAATAATAGCTCCGCCTTCTTTCTTTGTGTATGCGTTTGGGCGGAGTTATGCAAATCTCCCCACACCGTGACGTAGACATGTGGGGGCGTGTCTTAACTTTGATAAAGAATATCTCTTTGGTTTTGAGACTTTAGTCTTTGTAACTTCAGGGATCTTATCTATTCACGATCAGCTTGTAACTCCCCAAAGAGAAAGAAAAACTTTGCATCGTATGAGCTCTTTAAACAGCAGATGAAAGTGACAGAGGGAGTAAATCAGGCCTGAATGTGGTGTGGTGACGCTCTGGAGAAGCAGGTGAAGAGCTGCACCTGTGCGGAGCGTGAATCTGTGGCACTCACCTCTGGACGAGCGGAAGTGTTTGCTGGGGGCCGTGAAGCCGCGCGTGCCATGAACGTTCACCGCCGCCACGCGGAACTGATACCAGCGGCTCGGCCGGACATCGCTCAGCATCGCTCGCTCTACAGCAACCTGAGGGGCACAGGGGTCAGAGGTCACGGCCAGAGGGGTCTGAATATGAGCTTCGAATCTGGTCTATTTTAAAACATGACGGACTGGAGAGACATCTGTGCATCTGTTTAGTTTAACTTACTTCAACACTGCAAAACATGATTTTCTAACTCAGTATTTGTGAGAACAGAAGCAGTCATAACGGTATATTTGTAGCAATAGACAACAATACATTGTATGGGTCAAAATTATGCATTTTTCTTTTATGACAAAAATCATTAGGATATTAAGATCATGTTCCATGAAGACATTTTGTAAATTTCCTACCATAAATAAATCAAAACTATGCTAAAAACTTCATTTGGGCAACTTTAAAAGGCAATTTTCTAAAATATTTTGATTTCATCAAACAGACATCATCACATAATTATTTAAAATATACAATTTGATGCATAAAAAGTTTATGAACTTAATTAGACTGAATATCTTAAGTCATTTAGCCAAGACTAAAATACGCTCTAGCGCTGAATACTGAGTAAGAAAATTATTTTTTGCAGTAAAGTCAGCATAAACTGAAGTTTTCAGTCTTTACTAATGTAATATGATTCACTTTTGAGAGAAAACAGCTACTGAAGGAGAAAAAAAATGACATTTGATTTTATAGTTTTTTTGAATTGGATCTTTCAAATTCAAAGTTTTGATAAAAACTACAATAGTATATTAATGATACTAAAATCAACACGAACCACAGAAATGAATAAAAACGTACACACTTTTTTATTTAATCTGGTCTATTGCTATCAAATCGATAATATGTCTGAATGTTAATTGTCTTTTAATTGCCAAATAGATTACTAAATTGCAAAATAATACAATCAAATGAAATTAAATGAACTATTAGTCACATGTCTCAGTGGTGTTTTCTCAGCAAGAGTGTCATGATTTCAGAAAGCAAGCAGATGCATGTAAGACACATTACAGGTGCGATGTCCTGCCATGGCGTAGCGTCGTCTTCGCTGGGATGGATGCCTGAGTTCCAGCGGCGCTGCAGGACATAAAGCACCGGCTCCACAGAGACGTTAAAGCGGGACGACCAGCGAACCTCCAGCAGTCCTGACGCCTGCTCCACAAACAGCAGCTCCTTCCGTGGCTTCAGAGGAGATCCTGAGACGGACAGAGACGCTTTAATAACACGTGACATCATCTCAAAACACCAGACTCTAGCTGTCATTAATCTGGTTGCCACTCACCACATCTCTTGCACCACACTACAGCTGCACATCACCCATGGACTGCATCTCCCATCATTCACTGCACTCACACATTCCCATCCACCATTACACCAATCACACAGCTGTCACCAATCACTCATTTGTCCTGATTGTCTCACCACACCTGCACCTCATTCACACACACACATTTAAGCAGCACACTTCCATGCAAACACTGCGAAGTCTTGTTTAGCCCCATCTGACATTTCCGAGCGGTTTCCCCTAGAGTATTTTCCTGTTGTTACCTGGACTTTTCTCACGACTCTGACCATTTGCTGCCTGCCTTTTTGACCCTGCCTGCCTTGTGATATCCTCTCTGTCTGCCGCCTGCCCCGACCATTGCATTGCCCCTGTTGATGATTCTGCCTTGCCTTGGTTTACCCTGTTCTCGTTACTGAACTTTGCCTGTCTGACCTCCTCTTATGTCTATCAATAAAGCTGCACTTGGATCTAACTACACTGCCTCTTCATTACAGAAGACTTCGCCAGCTCAGATCCAGCGGCTTTGTTTTGGCTACCCAGCCCAACCATGGACTCCATAGACCAACTCCTACATCTTCGCCAGGGAGGCCTGTCTATTGAGGAGTATGTTCACCAGTTCTGTGAGCTGTCTTATCAGGTACCGCTGTATGACGAAATTCTGTTCAAAGACTTATTTCGGGCTCAATAGACATATCAAATCTCTGTTTCCTAGAGGAGAGTTTAAGGGCAGTTTGAGGGGCTTCATTGACTGTGCATTGCTGTGTGCTGGCTCCTCACTTACTGTGGGTGTCTCAGATGAGGAACGCAACACCACGCCCGAAACCAAGATGGCGGACGCACCAGAAGGCACGCACAAAATGGCGGAGGCAACAATGCACCATCAGTTCCCGGAGTCTCACAACATGCCTGCTAAACCACAGTTTGCTCATGTCATGCCTACCAAGCCAGGGTCTGCTCACGTCATGCCTACCGAGCCAGGGTCTGCTCTCATCGTACCTGCCAAGCCAGGGTCTGTTTTCGTCATGCCTGCCAAGCCAGGGTCTGTTTTCGTCATGCCTGCCAAGCCAGGGTCTGCTCTCATCGTGCCTGCCAAGCCAGGGTCTGCTCTCATCGTGCCTGCCAAGCCAGGGTCTGCTCTCATCGTGCCTGCCAAGCCAGGGTCTGTTTTCGTCATGTCTGCCATGCCTGAGTCCCCGGCCAAGAGGGCCACCACGCCTGCGGATGCACCTCTTGGGCCAGGACTAATTGCTAGTGTGTTGGACCCCACCACTGGTGTCGATGCGAGCAGCGGGCATCCCCAGATCCGCAGCATTGTCCGCTCCGTCCCAGGAGCTCGCAGAGTCCGCTCCAGAGGCCGCTCCGTCCCAGGAGCTCGCAGAGTCCGCTCCAGAGGCCGCTCCGTCCCAGGAGCTCGCAGAGTCCGCTCCAGAGGCCGCTCCGTCCCAGGAGCTCGCAGAGTCCGCTCCAGAGGCCGCTCCGTCCCAGGAGCTCGCAGAGTCCGCTCCAGAGGCCGCTCCGTCCCAGGAGCTCGCAGAGCCCGTTCCGTCCCAGGAGCTCGCAGAGTCCGCTCCAGAGCCCGTTCCGTCCCAGGGGCTCGCAGAGTCCGCTCCAGAGTCCGTTCCGTCCCAGGAGCTCGCAGAATCCGCTCCAGAGGCCGCTCCGTCCCAGGAGCTCGCAGAGTCCGCTCCAGAGTCCGCTCCAGAGGCCGCTCCGATCCAGGAGCTCACAGAGTCCGGCTCCCCAGAGCCCCTGCTGGTTCCGTCCGGCTCCGCAGAGCCCCTGCTGGTTCCGTCCGGCTCCCCAGAGCCCCTGCTGGCCCCGTCCGGCTCTCCTTCGTCTCTGCTGGCCCCGTCCGGCTCACCTTCGTCTCTGCTGGTTCCTTCCAGTTCAGCGCCTCCCGAGCGCCCCCGAGACTCAGCACGTCCAGAATACCCCCTGACGTTCGCGCCTCCAGAGTGCCTCCCTGAGGTAGTGGATTTCCCCTTTTTGGGGAGGAGCTACCCGCCAGTGCTCACGGAGACCCCGGACCCCCATGGCCCATGGAGTCCCCTGATCCATCATGGCTGCCCGAGGCCCCGGATCTACCATGGCCGCTTAAACTCCCTGCCTCGGTCCTTGAGACTATATGTGCTCTCTCTGCCTCTTGTGTCTCAGTTTCCTCTAGGTCCCAGTCTCTGCCAGAGGTCCCTGCTCCGCCCCGATGGGCACCTGTCTCATCTGCTCCGCCCCGATGGGCGCCTGTCTCGTCTGCTCCGCCCTGGTGGGCGCCTGTCTCGTCTGCTCCGCCCTGGTGGCCGCCTGTCTCGTCTGCTCCGCCCTGGTGGCCGCCTGTCTCGTCTGCTCCGCCCTGGTGGCCGCCTGTCTCGTCTGCTCCGCCCTGGTGGGCGCCTGTCTCATCTGCTCTGCCCTGGTGGGCGCCTGACCTGCCAGAGTCACCTCACGTCTCCGCCGACCTGCCAGAGTCACCTCACGTCTCCGCCGACCTGCCAGAGTCACCTCACGTCTCACGTCTCCGCCGACCTGCCAGAGTCACCTCACGTCTCCGCCGACCTGCCAGAGTCACCTCACGTCTCCGCCGACCTGCCAGAGTTACTTTACGTCACCGCTGACCCTACAGAATCTCAAATGGCGGACGCAACAACTGAGCTGCCAGAGTCTCGTCACACCACAGCGGTTTACCCAGTGTCCCTTCACGTCTAGCGCTGAAATCTGCATATATAAATACACTTTAATAACACGTGACATCATCTCAAAACACCAGACTCTAGCGCTGAAATCTTCATATATAAATACACTTTAATAACACTTGACATCATCTCAAACACCAGACTCTAGCGCTGAAATCTGCATATATAAATACACTTTAATAACACATAATATATTGTTTGATTTGATGTAATAAATTACAGTAACTAAAACTGAAATAAAATTGATAAAAACTATGCACACGTTAAAAAACTAAATTAATAAAAATTAAATATAAAAACACAAAACAATAAAACTTGAACTAAAATTAAAATGGACATTTTTGCTAATTAAAACTATAAATAAAAATTAAGTGAAAACTCAACAAAATTTATAAAACTTTAACTAAACTTAAAATAGAAAATAAAACTAATAATAAAATTGAAAACACAACGCAATTAATAAAACTTTAGCCAAAACTAACATGGAACATAAAACTAATAATAAAATGGAAAAACAACAAAATTACCCAATTTATGAAAAATTAAATGGGAATTGAAAATATAATCAAATAAAACAATATATTAATAATATAAAATAAAATAAAAACTAATACAAAATATTAATACAACTAAAATAACACGCATCTAATAAATAAGATATTCCATGAAATAAAAAAATTACAAAATGATCAAATTAATTCAAAGAATTATAATAATCCAATCTTTAATTTGTAAAGTTTTTAATTTGCTGGATTAGACTAAAACATACATTTACACATTGTTTCAATGAATGTGCAATAGTTAAAAATAACTGTTACATAACTTATGATAATAATGATGTTATGTGATGCTCTCACTGCAGCTGCAGAAACCTCCATCTGCTCCATATGGCACTGACTTTCATTTAACCCTCAACGACATCTGAAATTCTTCCATATGCAATAAATTAAAGATTTATTAAGTACAAAGCTTCGGGGGGGAAGGAGGGAGAACATTTTCTGCTCCGTGTCTTTCCTCGATTCGTTACAGCTGTGATGGAGTGCCGCTGATTGAGGAGCGACGTGAAGGACGTCCAATGTCTTCCACACGTCTCCAGAAACCAGAGCGACTTCACTGCTGACGGATGCCTTTCCATCAGAGAACAGCGCGGAAGACGTGGGTCTTATATTGATTTCATATGCATCGTAGACACAGTGGTGTCTAGTTTTTGCTTAATTTCACAAACAGTGGTGATTCATTACTAAATGCAATGAATCCGGTGAGTCAATGATTCAGTGACTCATTCATAAAGACACTTGCTTTGTCTCTGAACAAATCAGCCGTTTGAATGAATCAAGTAAGCCAATGATTCAGTGACTCATTCATAAGACAGTCACATGCTTATTTTCTGAATGAATCAGCTGTTGAACAAATCAAGTGAGCCAATGATTCAGTGACTTGTTCATGAAGTCACTTGCTTTGTCTCTGAACAAATCAGCTGTTTAAAATAATCACGTGAGCCAATGATTCAGTGACTCGTTCATAAAGTCACTTGCTTTGTCTCCGAACAAATCAGCCGTTTGAATGAATCAAGTGAATCAAGTGAGTCAATGATTTAGAGACTCGTTCATAAACACAGTCACTTGCTTTGTCTCTGAACAAATCAGCCATTTGAATGAATCAAGTGAATCAAGTGAGCCAATCATTCAGTGACTCGTTCATAAAGTCACTTGCTTTGTCTCTGAACAAATCAGCCGTTTGAATGAATCAAGTGAGTCAATGATTCAGTGACTCGTTCATATACAGTCACTTGCTTTGTTTCGGAATGAATCAGTCATTTGAATGAACTGGTTAAATTAATGATTCAGTGACTCACTCATTACGACTCATTATTATTTCTTTCTAAAGCTCCTTTTTGTAATGTCTATTCAATTTTTTCACATTTAACACAATAATAACTTGAAATTATCTTTTGAGGAGTAATGTCTCAATCCAAACTGATGTGCTATAACTTTGCGATCAATTAACTGTCACATCATATAATGAATTAAACACTATAATCACTCGACCGCAATAAAATGAAAATCATCAGTGATTCTCAGGATGGAGAAATGCAACACGAGCGCTGTGGATGAAGGCGTTGGAGGACGGAGATGCGTTGGTGTTAAACGATCAGTGACGGTGGGATCTGACGACAGCAGCGCTGTTGAAGGCTGATGATGAGGAGCAGCAGCTGTGTTGGATTGTGCTGCGGTTTCACAGCTCCAGCACGTGTGTGCCGTCCGTTCCAGTAAAATCCCACAGCATTCCTGAAGCAGCGCTGGAACACACACACACACACACACACACACACACACACACCACACACACACACACACACACTCGCTCCCAGAGCCGGAGCTGAAGCTCCACGCAGCTCCAGAGTCCTCCGAAACACACCTGCTTTACCACAGTATTCCTGAAGCAGCGCTGGAGCTCACACACTCACACACACACACTCACACACACACGCTCCCAGAGCCGGAGCTGAAGCTCCACACAGCTCCAGAGTCCTCCGAAACACACCTGCTTTACCACAGTATTCCTGAAGCAGCGCTGGAACACACACACACACACACACACACACACACACACACACGCTCCCAGAGCCGGAGCTGAAGCTCCACGCAGCTCCAGAGTCCCTCGAAACACACCTGCTTTACCACAGTATTCCTGAAGCAGCGCTGGAACACACACACGCACACACACACACACACACACACACTCGCTCCCAGAGCCGGAGCTGAAGCTCCACGCAGCTCCAGAGTCCTCCGAAACACACCTGCTTTACCACAGTATTCCTGAAGAAGTGCTGGAACACACACACACACACACACACACACACGCTCCCAGAGCCGAAGCTGAAGCTCCACGCAGCTCCAGAGTCCTCCGAAACACACCTGCTTTACCACAGTAATCCTGAAGCAGCGCTGGAACACACACACGCACACACACACATACACACACACTCGCACACACACACACACACACACACACACACACACTCGCTCCCAGATCCGGAGCTGAAGCTCCACGCAGCTCCAGAGTCCTCCGAAACACACCAGATATTTTTGTGAATCTCTGCATTTCTTCACATGTGATTGGATTAGTCACTCATACGCTGGACTGTCCTGATTTGGCTAGTGCAGGACACGAGTGAACGATGTGCATCAGAGGGGATTCACACGCCGTATACTCTCCACTACACCACTGATTAGAAGTGAAGGCGTGCTCCTGGTATTCTGAGTTGAATCGGGCTCCGGGGTCAAGGAGAAACCACCATCGACAGAGCAGCGATGTTAATGGTTTCCAGCATCGCTGAGCTCATCTTCTAACAGAGAGAAACGATTACGCTCCTGACACCAGCACCGGCTCTCTCCGATTGCCTTTGGATTTCAATAAAAGACTTTACGGCTTTCTGCAAACCAGCGGAAGCGGTACATCTGAGATCCACGCAGACGCCGCGCTTCTGTGTTACTGCAGCATCACTTTTACTTTATAGTCACAACTTCATTTATTTGTAGATAGTTTTCACTTTCATTTTAGTTACATTTTTAGTACTTGTGTAGATTAGATAGATTTTTAATGCTCCTGTATAGTTTTTATTTATTCATTTTTATTTTATTACGTTTTAGTCATTTTAGTACTTTTAGTAGTTATGCAAAATTCAATAGGTTTTGTTCATTTTGAATTTAGAAATAAAAAAATATATAATTTTAGTTAAAGCTTTAGTATTTTCATTGTGTTTTCTGTTATTTATATTTAGTTTTTTATATTTATAGTTTTACATATTTTTCTCTCTATTATTTATTTTTTTTTGTTGTAATAATTTTAGTAGATCAAGTTCTTTTCACATTTTATTTTGATTATCCATAAAAAAAATATTATTAATGTTTTGAATTACATTACATCTATGCATTTGGCAGATCCTTTTATTCAAAGTGTATTATTATTTTTTTATATATATAATTATTCAGATTTAATTAAAAAAAAAAAATCACTTATTAATTTTATTCAACTTAAACTTATTTTGTTTTCATCAAGTATTTATATTGATTTCAATGCACAATTGTCTTTGATAGTTTTAGATAATAATTTAAGTAATTTAAAATTATGTAAGGTGTATTAATGACATTTCTCTCTTTCTGATGATGCACAGATATGCATGAGTTTTAATTTTTGATCACACAGTGAAAGTCAATGGGGTCCAAAACAACAAGACTAGACTTTCACTGTGTGGACACAATAACAGACATGTTCCCGTGAAATAAAGACGCCACACGGGTTTGAGTAATGGCAGGGGGTGTTTGTGAGGGTCTGTACCTTTATAGGGGTTCTTGGGGGTCTGGCAGGTGTGTCCGCAGCCGTTGGAGCAGCACTTCTTCAGCGCTGTGCACTCGGCGTCTGTCTCGCAGCTCTCCACGCATGCGGCGGCGAATCCACTCGCTCGCTCCGGCGCGGACAGTCGCCCGGCTTCAGCGTCTGAGCGGAGCGCAGGAACTCGCAGCTCGTCAGGCACTCGTAGTGCTTCTTCGGGAACCGAGTCTGAAATCAG
>CM049827.1:589669-617169 GCA_027422435.1 Schizopygopsis pylzovi | reverse complement strand
GTTCTTTGAAAGAGTGCACTTGCATTATTATGCTATTATATTGTCATACTGTAATTATATAATCAGTGAAATAAAATTGTCTTAAAATGACAATAATATCGTTTATCGCAATTAATTTTGGTGCAATATATCGCACAACAAAAAGTAGTTATCGTGACAGCCCTACACACACACAATACAATACAATACAATTACCAGTATTGCAAATATTCATAGTTATGTCCACACGCACACCTGCAAAAAAAAAACAAGCGCTGCATTATTATTGCTGAAATTAACGCGTATTTTTGCCACTAATCATCTTTTAGAAAAATTACATAAAAATTGAGATGAATATCATTAGGACTCATTATGTAATTAAGTGAATGATGAGCAACATGACTTTTATGCATAACCTTGTTATTAATGTCTGTATAATATAAAAGTGAAGATTCTAGTGTAGAAAACGCGTGTTTGTTTCCTCTGAAGGCTGATGACCTTCACTGCTGACACCATACCGTCAACATTGGGATACCACAATCTGGGAGACCGGGGGGGGGATAAGAAATTAAATTCCTCCGTCCAGCTGTTATTGAATTTGCAGTTATATTTAGTTTTTTTCGCCTGAGCTTTCTAATGTCATTTCTAGCAGTGATGCTTGATTCGACTTCCCCGGTCACAGCTGAGGTTGCCAGGTCGAGGTCACATGGGTTCAAAATAGTGTGATCTGTCTATTGTGTGAGTAGGATGCGTTTCATAAAGATCCTGCAACTGGCCAACCTTGGAACAATATGTTAATGTGAGTACTCATATAACACGGTAGAGCCATACATTACGGGAGTTTTCCACCAAACGGGAGACGGGTGTGAAGTACGGGAGTGTTGACAGGTACGGCTGACACCGAGTGAGGTGTTGGGAACGCTTCTGCTTTACGTCTTCACCAAAAGGAGCTTTGAAGTCCAAACACTCACAGTACAGCCACAGCTTGTGCTTCTGCTGGGTGACAATCGCTTCACATATTATACAAGTGCACTTATTATTCAAATAGGGACAGAAATCATAACACATTAACCTGGTTCTGGTTCTAACCTATCAATTCAAAGTATTTACAAAAGCTATCACCGCCTCTGAATCTTCTCGAGTCCCAAGCCTAGACGTGGAAATGCAGATCATTTGCAAACACAACCCAAACTGAACTGCTAGTGAAACAACTGACCTGGAAAAGCACTTCATTGAAAAGCCACAAAAGTCAGACTAATTTCTGCCCAGTGAAAGGGAGCTGCTGGGGGGGGGAAATGCCACGTCTTTTTCCCATGATTCTTGAGAGCCACAAAAACTTAATCTTAGATCTTAAGAAGAAAACACAAGACATGCAAATCAACTAAAAACACCTCCAGTCATCGCAACTGCAAACCAACTATTCTGGGAAAGCTATGCAACTAAGGGTAAACGTTTTTAAAATGTTAAATGTTTTTAGGGATATTATCTTTGAATTAATGCGAATTAAGGAATAGTTCACTGAAAACTTTTGCTGAAAATGTGCTCACTCTCAGTACAGCTGAGATTAGGATAAATTTGTTTCTTCATCAGGTTTGGAGAAATGTGTCTCAGTAATGGATGCTCTGCAGTGAATGGGTGCCGTCAGAATGAGAGTCTGATAAAAACATCACAATAATCCACAGTCCATTGGTTAACATCTGGAGAAGACAAAAGCTGAAACAGACCCAGCATTAAGATGTTTTTAGCTAAAATAAGAGTCTATAATCCCTAATCTGCACAGATCAAGCACCGTCAAGCCAAAACAGTCCAGAACAGCTCTAAACAAATATATGTGGATTTTGATGTGAGAGACGACAGGAGATGCACTTTTTCACTGGAAGAAGCGTTATTATGGATTATGGACTCATATATTTGCCAAAAGCAACAATATGAATTTGACGGCACCCATTCACTGCAGGGCATCCATTGCTGAGACACTGATGCATTGCAGCATTTCTCCAAATCTGATGAAGAGACGAATTTAGGAAATTCACAGAAAACATTCCTTTTTGCATGAACTCGCCCAGCACAAACAACCGGACCAGCCGAATTATACACTCGCTCAAGTCTATTTCTGAGCGCGACTCTTATTTGCAAAGCAAATCAATTCAAGCGTTGGGGGTCTTTTGGAAGCCCGACCCTTTTCAGCTCCTTGTTTTTTCCCCTTTCGCTTGAACAAGCACCCAGAAGTTGTCAAACTCCGCGCTTTCTCTCACTCCAGAAGAAGTGCTCACACGAAAGATAAAGAAAGGAGACACAAAAGGCGGAGGCGGCAGTGAATGGAGGGTGATGGTGGTGCTGTGGCATGCTAATGAAGCTCTAATACTCACAAATGCCCTCTCCCTTCGCTCCGGCAACAGGGCAGCGGGGTTAATTATCATAACAACGGGGCGCTGGACATTTGGCAGGAGACGCCAAGACTGTCCTTCTCCAAAGCGCTGACGGATCTGAGAGGTCACTTCATCTTTGTTTAAATAATTAACCCACCTTTGCTTCACTTTTGTTGGAAGAGCGACACCACGATGAGCCTTTCTAGTGGACAGAAACCGTGACGGGTGGCTTCTCCGTCTTTGCTTTTGTTTGGCGTCTACGGTGGCTCAGGCCAAACAGAGCTTTTCACAAACAGAAAACACACACACTGTACGGGACAATATAGCAGGACACCTCATATAAGCAGCCCAGCGTGGCTCTGGCTTTGTGTTGTGAGGACTTTACAAACAGATCACTTCATTAAGAGGTCCACAAACCTGCGGCAACAATCCACCTCATTAACATCTGGGAGAGGAAAAGCCTCGCGCTGGCTAACGGTTCAGGAATTAGTAGCTTTCACAACATTGTGAAAATATGACAACGGCTAAATGAAAAGCACTCGGTCTCGTTCGTTAGATGAGGACAAGTATTTCAGCTTATGTTGATGTAGAATTAATGTCGACTATGAAATATTTATATTAACAGTAGAGATATGACGTATCTATCTATCTATCTATCATCCATCCATCCATCTTTCTATCTATCTATCTATCTATCCATCCATCCATCCATCCATCCATCCATCCATCCATCCATCCATCTATCTATCTATCCATCTATCTATCTATCTATCTATCCATCCATCCATCCATCTATCTATACATCCATCCATCCATCTATCTATCTATACATCCATCCATCCATCTATCTATCTATCTATACATCCATCCATCCATCTATCTATCCATCTATACATCCATCCATCCATCTTTCTATCTATCTATCTTTCTATCCATCCATCCATCCATCCATCCATCCATCCATCCATCCATCCATCCATCCATCCATCCATCCATCCATCCATCTATCTATCTATCATCTATCTATCTATCCATCCATCCATCCATCCATCTATCTATACATCCATCCATCCATCTATCTATCTATCTATCTATACATCCATCCATCCATCCATCCATCCATCCATCTATCCATCCATCCATCCATCCATCCATCCATCCATCCATCCATCCATCCATCCATCCATCCATCCATCCATCCATCTATCTATCTATCTATCTATCTATCTATCTATCTATCTATCTATCTATCTATCTATCTATCTATCCATCCATCCATCTATCTATCTATCTATCTATCTATCATCTATCTATCTATCTCTCTCTCTATCTATCCATCCATCTATCTATCTATCTATCTATCATCCATCTATCATCCATCTATCTATCTCTATTATCCATTCATAAAAGCTTTTAAAAACTTTCAAATGTTGTTGTTTGTTTAGTTAAAAATGACCTTTATGTGAATTCCTTTGAATTAAAATTCAATTCTTACATCCCCTAAACTGTCCGAACCGGAATTTAAGACATTCTCAATTCAATTCCAAAGTTTAAATAACCTTGTTTCTTGCATTCATAAACAGCTAGGTGATCGATTATAATAACAGCACAGAGTCAACTATACATCTGAAGACATGAAACATGATGCAACAGGCCAAGACGCATGTATACACATCAAATTAGCACAGACCGAACTCGTTCCACAGGCTCCGTCCCACCCAGAGAACCACAACATATGCATTCCTAACTACATTACGAAAAACATGATTCTGAAGCAGACCTGACAGATCACTAGCAACAGAAACACAGCGAGTCCAAGCATGGCATGATCTCCTCAAGAGACGAAGAGGGCCAGTCGTAACGGGAACGCCCAACACCGAGACACACAAACAGCCAAATCCTTCTTTAACACAGCAGCTCTTGATGAATGACTGGGGACAGCGCCGTGCCAGGATCCAATACTGGCCAAGTCCATGGAAAGAAAGGAAAAGAGCAGGTCTTTTGTTGCTTTTAAAGCACAGTGTATCTCCTCTTTGAAGCCCTCTGACATCCTCATTAACTTGTGAAGCTAAATTCATTTTTGTTTTGCCTCGTTAATGTTGTTCTTTTGGCTGAACTTCACTCGCCTTATTCTAAACACCAGCGTGACGCGTTCTCACTACAGTGACAGAGAAAACTACAACTACATGGCAACTGGTGAGAAATTAACATATGGCTATTAATAAAATAATGGGGTTGAAATTCAGCAAAAAAATGTAAATGCATGATAAACTCAAAATGACCTTCGATCGAGTTCACTGTTAGTAAACTATCAATGCAACACAAAAATATGATCAAACTCAGATTTGTATCAAGCAATTAAAATAAATCAATTATCCCTATTTCTTCTTGCTTTTTTAAACTTTACAATTTTTTTTATAAAATATGACTTTTTTTGCATTGCAGTTATGAGATGTATAAATACTTCAACCTTATAATACTTTAAACTTAGAAACTTTACAAATATTTTAAATAAAATATTTTTCTTGCAAAGCAGTAATGACGTGATATATGAATAATTAGATTTTTAATACTTGTAAACTTTACACATTTTTAATAAAATACCACTATTTTTCTTGCATTAAAGCAATGATTTATAAATACTGTACTTTTTAAAACTTGTAAACATTATAAATATTTAAATAAAAAATAGCCTACAATTTTTTCTTGCATTGCAGTAATGATATGTTATAAATACTTTAGAAAGAAAAAAGTGATTTGTTTTATTAAAAAAGTAATGAGATATATAAAATACATGGCCTTACTTTTTAAAACTTGAAAACATAACAAATTATTAAATAAAACTCTCCAGTTTTCTTACATTGGAGTAATTATTTATAAATATATTTTTTTATAAAAAATTCTAAACATTATAAATATAAAAAATACTATTTTTTCTTGTATTGCAGTAATGATGAGTAAATACTTTACTTATTAAAAAAATACAAAATATTTGAATAAAATACCACTATTATTATTATTGCACTGAAATAATGAAATGTATAAATACTTCTTAAGTATACATATCTATAAATTAATATTTAAATTAATAAAATACCTCTGCCATACCTTATTTAAAAAGTATGTGAACATGTAAAATGCACAAGAGATGCAAAATAGATATGATATAGTTTGCTGTTGCTAAACTATCAATGCATCACACAAATATGACCAAACTCAGATTCATAACAAGCAATGCATTGAAGTGAAAACCGAGCGCTTTCTTTCTCTCTTTTCGTCTGTTGCTTCATCATTTCAGACCTTTAGTGAATGAGTGTGTCAGCGTCTCAGTAAACCACTGCGTCATGCATCAGCTGATCCCGTGAGTGTGTAGTGATTCAACACAGGACACGTCTGTGACCCCGACAGAGACTCAATATCACTGTTCCCACATGATACTGCTGCATCAAATATTCACAACATGTGGAGCGAGGCATTGAGTTTGACCAAACATGTCCAGGTTTTGTTTCACATCCAAATCAGTGAGTCTTGTTACTGCAATACGGTGTTTTAGTGACATATTTTACACACAAATCAGAAATAAAGACAGTGCAACAAATATAACCATGATGCATAAATACTTTAACCTTACTTTCTAAAAACGGTCAACTTTATGAAGATTTAGACAAAATATAAAAACATGTATTGCATTGTAGCAATAAGACAAGTAATACTTCAAACTTGACCAATATTTAGTATTTAATAGCACTTTTTTCAATTGCATTAAACAGATGTTAGGTTAAAGTATCTCTATACTGCAATTCTAGATAAACAGCAATATTTTCTTTAAATATTTGTAAAGTTTGCACGTTTAAAAAAGTAAGATTGAAGTATTTATACTTTTTTAAACTTTACTAATATTTAAAGAAAATATCACAATTTTGTCTTGCATTGTAGTAATGTGATGTATCAAAATTTTACCTTTACTTTTATACATTTGTCAACTTTATGAATATTGAAATAAACTATGGCAATTTTTATTGCATTACGGTAATATGTATAAATCCTTAAACTTTACTTTTGTATAGCTTGCAAACTTTACAAGTATTTTTGTAAAAATTGTATATTTTTTTTGCATTGCAGTAATGAAACATATACTGCATCCTTTTTTATTATATTTAAATAAATACAAATATTGCATTGCAGTAATGAGATGTTTAAATACTTTAACCTTACTTTCTAAAACTTGTTGGACTTATGTTTTGGACTCATGGAAGTTGGACTCATTTGTTAATATATTGATATAATAAGACATGTCTTGTGTATCTCGTATCTCTCATATTACTCCCAGTCTGTTCTCTCGTCTTTCAGTACCCCTTTCTTCTGCTGATTTAGGGTGAACTATGACCCGGACGTGTTTCAGTTTTACCTTTGAGCACTGCTTGTGATTCTGACACCAAACCAATGATCCGTTGCTCTGAAAAGAGAGAAAAGACATCATGAAACACTGGAAATCACATCAGATATCAAACATTCACTCAAACAGGTAAATGACTAGAAAAGTAAAAGTAGAAAAACTATTGATTTTAGTGAATCAGTTCATTTCAGTGAATCGATTCAAAACACTGATTCAAAGATTCGTTTACACCATCACTTATTGGAGCCAAATCCATTATACTGTTAGTTCCAGTGAATCGATTCAAAACACTGATTCAAAGATTCGTTTACACCATCACTCAATGGAGCCAAATCCATTATACTGTTAGTTCCAGTGAATCGATTCAAAACACTGATTCAAAGATTCGTTTTCACCATCACTCAATGGAGCCAAATCCATTATACTGTTAGTTCCAGTGAATCGATTCAAAACACTGATTCAAAGTTTCGTTTGCACCATCACTCAATGGAGCCAAATCCATTATACTGTTAGTTCCAGTGAATCGATTCAAAACACTGATTCAAAGATTCGTTTGCACCATCACTCAATGGAGCCAAATCCATTATACTGTTAGTTCCAGTGAATCGATTCAAAACACTGATTCAAAGATTCGTTTGCACCATCACTCAATGGAGCCAAATCCATTATACTGTTAGTTCCAGTGAATCGATTCAAAACACTGATTCAAAGATTCGTTTGCACCATCACTCAATGGAGCCAAATCCATTATACTGTTAGTTCCAGTGAATCGATTCAAAACACTGATTCAAAGATTCATTTACACCATCACTCAATGGAGCCAAATCCATTATACTGTTAGTTCCAGTGAATCAATTCAAAACACTGATTCAAAGATTCGTTTGCACCATCACTCAATGGAGCCAAATCCATTATACTGTTAGTTCCAGTGAATCGATTCAAAACACTGATTCAAAGATTCATTTACACCATTACTCAATGGAGCCAAATCCATTATACTGTTAGTTCCAGTGAATCGATTCAAAACACTGATTCAAAGATTCGTTTGCTCCATTACTCAATGGAGCCAAATCCATTATACTGTTAGTTCCAGTGAATTGATTCAAAACACTGATTCAAAGATTCGTTTACACCATCACTCAATGGAGCCAAATCCATTATACTGTTAGTTCCAGTGAATCGATTCAAAACACTGATTCAAAGATTCATTTACACCATCACTCAATGGAGCCAAATCCATTATACTGTTAGTTCCAGTGAATCGATTCAAAACACTGATTCAAAGATTCGTTTGCACCATCACTCAATGGAGCCAAATCCATTATACTGTTAGTTCCAGTGAATCGATTCAAAACACTGATTCAAAGATTAATTTACACCATCACTCAATGGAGCCAAATACATTATACTGTTAGTTCCAGTGAATCGATTCAAAACACTGATTCAAAGATTCGTTTGCACCATCACTCAATGGAGCCAAATACATTATACTGTTAGTTCCAGTGAATCGATTCAAAACACTGATTCAAAGATTCGTTTGCACCATCACTCAATGGAGCCAAATATATTATACTGTTAGTTCCAGTGAATCGATTCAAAACACTGATTCAAAGATTCGTTTGCACCATCACTCAATGGAGCCAAATACATTATACTGTTAGTTCCAGTGAATCGATTCAAAACACTGATTCAAAGATTCGTTTGCACCATCACTCAATGGAGCCAAATACATTATACTGTTAGTTCCAGTGAATCGATTCAAAACACTGATTCAAAGATTCGTTTGCACCATCACTCAATGGAGCCAAATACATTATACTGTTAGTTCCAGTGAATCGATTCAAAACACTGATTCAAAGATTCGTTTACACCATCACTCAATGGAGCCAAATACATTATACTGTTAGTTCCAGTGAATCGATTCAAAACACTGATTCAAAGATTCGTTTGCACCATCACTCAATGGAGCCAAATATATTATACTGTTAGTTCCAGTGAATCGATTCAAAACACTGATTCAAAGATTCATTTACTCAGAAAACTCACTAAAAATGATCCATTAACAACAGTTTGAAATGAATCGTGGCTTTGTTCCTCTTTCCACACGCATCTGAACAGGCAAACTTCACGGCTCCGTAAACCAAACGTCTGCTTAAGTTCAATGTCAAGTTCAAAGGAATCTGGAACAATGTAATCCGGTGGAAATTCCCCGTGAAACCTTGGAAAAGAGCTTAATTTGCCATCCAGTCCCGCGGGTGTAGTGCACTCGATGTCAAGGATAACGGTCAGCGGCTTCAAAGCGAGGAAGACCTTCGAATGCAGAACATGTGTATTGTTGAAGACGTCTGTGATGCTTTAATGGAACGATAACGAGTGTCTTCAATCGGAGACTTTAAACCCGTTCCAGCTGCTCTACAGGATCAGATATGATAATAGGATCATCTTTATGTGACTGTAAATCAAACATTATTAGCTGCAGGAGCTTTGAACCAAAACAAATCATTTCACAAACCATAATGAGCTACACGGCAGGGCAATTAATCGAAACAAACCCGAAACCCTGGTAAGGTGGTGATTTAATGAAGTAAATATGTGCACTTAGTGTTTTGGACTGAACTCAACATGCGGCAAACATTTCTCCATTCTAGTAACCAGAAGCACTTATCAACCAGAGAGCAGCTTTCTGTCAAAGTTTGATGCGTACCACTTGAAAATTAAGAAATACAGATAAATATTATAATAAATATTAGTACTGCAATTTTACAATTGTAATGTAAAATACAATTATTTGTATTATTTTTAAATACTCAATATTACAATAGTAATATTTCTTATTTTGTTTTATATTTGTATTTAGAAGCAGTATTAATAGTAATAATAAATTATTATTATTATTATTATTATATAGCCATATTAATATATATTAATCACAAAATGTTGGTCAAAGTGCGCAGCTCTATAAACAAACACTGCTAACCTGTATTTTATTTTATGTATGTATGGTATGCATGCATTTATTTTTGTATTGCATTTTTTTATTATTATTAAATTGCAATCACAATTAGTGCAGCTCTACTACATTCTTCTAAGACAATGAAATAAGTGCACAGACCAGCTTTTAGCTGAAGGGGTTTAGCTATGTATTAACTGCAACTAAACCAAACATACTGATTGATGAAGGCATAGCCAAATATTATATAAACATAATCAACAAGCACTGTGTAGAACGGTTGAATTTCTGCAGAAATCTATGGGATGTATTTTTACCCAAAGACTAAGGCATCTGAGAGCATGCTGTATTGTGAACTCTACACTATAACATGAACTCCAGTGTCTTCTGACCCTGACACCTCTCATGGGTGTTGACCCAGCTGTCGCTGACCTTGCTCACGGTGATAATTATAGGTCAGCATTGTGACCCGGCTCAGGGGAGAGTCAAGGGTATTCCTGGAGCGGTTAAGCCTTGGGTTTTAAAGCTCAGAGATGTACAATCAGTCACTGAGGGATTCCTGTGTCAGATCCACTCGAATCCATGGAGGAACTAAACACAACATCGTCCTGAGAGATTAACTGTACATCTACATGTGTCTCTTATCTGAAGAGACTAACAATAGAGGAATAGAAAGGATTCGTCACAGAGCCGACCGTGTTCACTCCGGTTTAAGATGGCAGAGGAACATCTGAGGATGATGAGAAACACTGCACTGAGTTTAAATCAATTACAGTTATCCAAATATACATGACAAGAACAGGGAAAGATTGAGACGCTTAAAGGTTTACAGGCCTTACAGATGGACAGATAGATGGAACAATAGATGGATGGACAGATGGACGATGGATGGATAGACAGAAAAATGGATGGATGGATGATAAATGGATGATTGGATGGACGGATGAATGGACAGATGGACAATGGATAGATGGAGGGATGATAAATGGATGGACGGATGGATGGATGATAAATGGATGGATGGATGGATAGACGGACAGACGGATGAATGGACGATGGATGAACAGATGAATGGATGGATGAACAGATGGATGGATGGATGAACAGATGGATGGATGGATGGATGGATGAACAGATGGATGGATGGATGAACAGATGGATGGATGGATGGATGGATGAACGGATGGATGGATGGATAAACAGATGACTGGACGGATGGACGGACGGACGGACGGACGGATGGATGGATAAACGGATGGATGGATAAACAGATGACTGGATGGATGGACGGACGGACAGACGGACGGACGGATGGATGGATGAACGGATGGATGGATGGATAAACAGATGACTGGATGGATGGACGGACGGACGGACGGATGGATGGATGAACGGATGGATGGATGGATGGATGAACGGATGGATGGATGGATAAACAGATGACTGGACGGATGGACGGACGGACGGACGGACGGATGGATGGATAAACGGATGGATGGATGGATAAACGGATGAATGGATGGATGAACGGATGGATGGATGGATGAACAGATGGATGGATGGATGAACAGATGGATGGATGATGGATGGATGGATGGATGGATGAACGGATGGATGGATGGATAAACAGATGACTTGATGGATGGACGGACGGACGGACGGATGGATGAACGGATGGATGGATGGATGAACAGATGGATGGATGGATGAACATATGGATGGATGATGGATGGATGGATGGATGGATGAACGGATGGATGGATGGATAAACAGATGACTTGATGGATGGACGGACGGACGGACGGATGGATGAACGGATGGATGGATGGATAAACAGATGACTGGATGGATGGACGGACGGACGGATGGATGGATGGATGGATGGATGAACGGATGGATGGATGGATAAACAGATGACTGGATGGATGGATGGACGGACGGACGGACGGATGGATGGATGGATGAACGGATGAATGGATGGATGGACGGACGGACGGATGGATGGATGGATGGATGAACGGATGAATGGATGGATGAACGGATGGATGGATGGATGGATGAACAGATGGATGGATGATGGATGAACAGATGGATGGATGAACAGATGGATGGATGGATGAACAGATGGATGGATGGATGAACAGATGGATGGATGGATGAACAGATGGATGGATGGATGGATGGATGAACAGATGGATGGATGATAGATGAACAGATGGATGGATGACAGAACAATGGATGAATGGCAGATGGATGGAATGAGAGAACGACAGATTGATGATGGATGGATCATAATGCAGTGTTTTATGTCAGAAATGAAAGGTTATTATTGTTTGGTTCGGCTCTGGAAGGACACAAAGGGAAAGATGAGCTCTTCACCTCTATGAGAAAACACTGCGGTCGGCACGTGTCACATATCAAGTGCTCTAGTTAGTGTGTGTTACAGTCAGCAGCAGGTGCTTTGAGCTCATTGTTGAGATGCTTTAATCGGAGCACGAGTGTTTACCACGACACAGCTCAGAGTATTCTCTGTTTAAATCATTCCACAGCGGCCTCGCATTTCATTCAGCACACGTCTGAGAGGAACACACGCAAGTGTCATACCTTCACAGTCTGATGCTGTCGTCCTAAAGCAGGGCTTTTCAATCTTTTAGACCCATTTTATACCCGCTGTGAAGATTAGGATTATAATAGAATTCAATAAAACAATATATTTTGTCTCTTTTAAGTTAATTATTTTTTTCTACTCATTATAAGCTCTGTACTGTTAGATGTATTAATTAACTACAAATGTATCTATGCATTTTTTATTTTATTAAACTAATTTTACTCATTTAAAAAAAAATGTTTTCAACCCAATTAATTCTGGGAAATATTATTATTATTATAAATATATCTACATTTCCTCCACCTAATTATTAGCTTGTTTATTACAATTTGTCCTATTCAGCACTATTGGTAATTTATTATTTATTTATTTGTTAGTTTCTTTAAATATATACATTTATATTTGTATTGATTTAAATATTTTTATATATAATTGTATATATTTATTTGTAATTAAAAAAAAAAATCCAGATTTTCACTGAAATGTCCTGAAGTGCACAATGCTTTTGCTATATGAAGGACAAAACCAGATCAGTTTCATGTCCAATTAATTTCCAAATAAAATTCACTGGATTATATAAAGATATACATCACCACACAATATTATTCACCATTTTACTGGTTGAATTTCAGGAAAAATTACTATAATATATATCCAACAAACCTTTTTCCCATATCCAAAATGCATTAAAATGTAATTATAGTCATATAACATAATATTGCGAGCATTCATATCATAAAAATTTCAAAAGAAAGGCAAACCATTTAGTCAGGATTGGGCAACATGCTGGTAAATCAGCACACTGGCGCTCTTATCAGCGTTTCATAAGGAGCAAGACATCTACAGATGCCACATTCCGGAGATAAACGGCTGTAAAGGGAAATAATGCACTCTTGGGTTGTTTAAAGAGCCATTATTACTGGGATAAGTTGAGCCGTAACACCCCCCACACTCACACCGGCCAAAGAGCAGAAGATTTCACCAACACTGATTATACTTGTCTGCTAAACGAGCGCTGAATCGGAGAGATCCGTGCATGTTTCTGAGACTCATTCACATACGAGCTGCTGCTGCTGCTGTGATTCTCTTAGTTTCCAAGTTGTTTTATATCAAAGGCCCTTGACAAGCGACACGGCACGACTTCTTTCCAATGTTTGTCTTTCCTTTGGATCAGAACGCGCGTCCCTCGAGCCGAACAGAGGGAACTAATGGCTTAATTTAAAACGCAATCATTTTTACGACGTCAAGCGCGCTCGCAGGACTCTTTGACACACCTTTGGCTTCATACGTCCACTCATAAATAATTCCACACGCAGCAGATGCTTTCCCGAACAGAGCCGGTCTTTCAGCTCGAGACGCTGGATTTACAGCCGGGTGTTTCCCTCGGTCCGTTACAGAATCACCGATACAGTTTTGATGACCTGCTCTGACACTCTGTTATTTGAGACATTAACTCTCTAAGATTCAAAAGCAGCTTGAATGAATCAAAGAGACCAAGTATTCTTTACTAATCGAACACGAACGGATTCATTACTAATTATTTGAGCGGCATGAAAACATGTTCTCCATGAGTTCTGGAGAGCTGCTGGTTTCTCTAAATGATCAGATATCACTCATTACTCACATAAATATAATACATCAGAACATTACTTTATTATTTATTCCCCAGTTCAAATAAACTCATTCTGTGTGTTCAGTAAAGATAGAATTATAGAACAATAGAGTGAGGGATGGATGGATGGATGGATGGATGGATGGATGATGGATGGATGGATGGATGGATGGATGGATGGATGGATGGATGGATGGATGGATGGATGGATGATAGAATGATAGACGGACGGATGGATGGATGGATGGATGGATGGATGGATGGATGGATGGATGATAGATGGATGATAGAATGATAGATGGATGGATGGATGATAGAATGATAGTGGATGGATGATAGAATGATAGACGGATGGATGGATGGATGGATGAACAATAGATGGTTGGATGGATGGATGGATGGATGGATGGATGGATGGATGGATGGATGGATGATAGAATGATAGACGGATGGATGGATGGATGGATAGAACGATGGATGGATGGATGGATGGATAGAACGATGGATGGATGGATGGATGGATGGATGGATGGATGGATGATAGAATGATAGACGGATGGATGGATGGATGGATAGAACGATGGATGGATGGATGGATGGATGGATGGATGATAGAAGGATGGATGGATGGATGGATGGATGGATGGATAGAACGATGGATGGATGGATGGATGGATGATAGAAGGATGGATGGATGGATGGATAGAACGATGGATGGATGGATGGATGGATGGATGATAGAAGGATGGATGGATGGATGGATAGAACGATGGATGGATGGATGGATGGATGGATGGATGGATGGATGGATGGATGGATGGATGGATGGATGATAGAAGGATGGATGGATGGATGGATGGATGATAGAATGATAGATGGATGGATGGATGGATGGATGGAGGGATGGATGGAGAGAGATATGAATATACAGAATGGTAGAAAGAAGAATCGATAGATAGATAGATAGATAGATAGATAGATAGATAGATAGATAGATAGATAGATAGATAGATAGATAGATAGATAGATAGATAGATAGATAGATAGATAATCACTAATCAATCACCTAAAAGTAATGCGTCAGAACTTTTCTTTCTTTTACATTTTTCTAATTCCTAAAAAAGCATTTATTCCCTTGTTTTTTGTGAAATGTAGCTGTTTTCAGATCCCTCACTCATCAGTTCTGCTCCGAGTGACCGCTGAGGAACCGAGGGTGTGACGCGTGTGACGGGCATTTGGTCAGCAGGACAGTTCAGGGGGGGGGGGTGCATGTTTTTGCAGCTGACCAGACCTCCCAACACACACACACACACACACCACACACACACACACACACCACACACACACACACTCTTTATGGAGCACCAACAACAATCGCGGTCTATTCCTGGAGCTTCCCGGCCAGTTCAACCAGCCCTTTATCAAGCTCAGCCCGTCACGGCACTTCCTGCGCAGACAAAAGACTTCACCAGCCCTTCTGATGTTAAGAAAGATGTTCCCCTCAAATCATTAACGGCTGTAGCACCGCTTCATCCCTGCCAAATGGTAACATCATAAACCGTCACGACTGCATCTCAGCCTGTTTGGGTTGCATGGCAAGTTTCACGCTTTAGATGCATGCATTAACCTTGACCGCGCGCGCGCGTGTGCATTCGGACGCAAGCGATGAGGAAACATTAGAAGAGCCTTCCGCTGAGCTCTGAGGAAACTAATACAGTGAGCGTCAGAGCAACACAAACCCTTCACTTTCTAACAAGGAATGATGTGTTACTGCATGCTCTCATACACTGGAGATCAAGGATCAGCCCAAAGGCAATAAAGTCCCAATTAATAATGCATTTTAACACATTAAACCAGTTTCAATGTCTAACAAGTTACCAACAAACGCAAAAATACAGTTTGTTAGCTATTATTCAAGAAAACAATGTTATGAGCAGTTGAAGACACTACAAACAAATTAATATGTGCAATCATTTATAGACTTGATCAAAAGTATACATTATGTACAGCCCAAAAAATATATATTTATATAAAGATTTTTGTTGTTGTTGTATTTTCATGACAATCAAGCACTTTGTACTAAATCAATAACAACATCGAATTACATTAATAAGAATATGGTATGGAAATGTGTTTTTAAAAGTCATTTAAGGGAAATTTAAAAAAGCTTTTGACAATTAAGCACACTATTATTGCAAAAATAAATAAATAAACAACAATAAAAAAAAAAATTGTGTAAAAAATTAAAACAAACATATAAATATTTCTGGAAGGGAAGTGTGCTTAAATAACAAGTAAGATAAGATCAATCAATGTTTCACACTGAAGGGATGTAAAGAACTAAAACATCTAACCCAGAGTCACTTTACCCTTCAATCAAGTGTGTTAGATATGAATATGAATCGCTGAAAACCGATTTCAACACCTCATCAATCAAGAGTACAGTATCAGCAGCTAACCGAAAAACACGACTCATTAATCAATAACCTAAAGAATTATGATAATAACTAAACAGACTAAACGATTGAGAATTATTGACGGACCGAATGCTGAATAAATAGCTGATATTCCATGTGCCTGTTCAAAATTGTAGATATTATGTCAAATATGTGTTCATTTCATAATAGTTTTACTAGTAATATTTCTAGGCCACTGTAATGATCATCATCAATGTGTCGGGTTCCAAATCTACTGACATTTCTGCCAACAGAAAGCGTTTTCAAATATTAAAATGAATTTAAATAGTGTAAAATAATTAGAATAGGCTAAAGTTGTTCATATAATATAAAATATGCCAAATATTTCACACTCTTTATTGCATCAATGGTTCCACAAAGAGGCTTTCCCATCAACCTGTTCATTCCACTAAAGGTTCTTTACAGTGGAAAATATTATTAATCATGTTCTTTTATGAACTGTTCACTGAAAGGTTCTTTGGGGAACCAAAACTGGCTCTTCTATGGCATCACTGAGAAACCCTCTTTTGCAAGCTTTATTTTTAAGAGTGTGTGTCCTTTATCTGTCATTATAAAGCACTTATCGGTTTACCATTCTTGCAATAATCCTAATAGCCTATTAATAACACAACATATGGCTCTAAATGTCAAGATTGCGTACTGCGCGTCATAGTTTTAGAATGTTGCATTGAAACTGATGTTGACGCAGCGCGGGTCTGGGATAATGTCAAATTCTGACATACCTGGAGATGTTTGAACGCGGCAGAAATGCGCGTGATGTGCAGGCTGAGGCATCGCGACGCGCACCTCGCGCGGTAAACGCTCGCGCTGAAGAACTCGTCTCCGGGTTTCCTCGCGTCAGCGCCCGCGGCGCTCCACAGCAGCACTGTAATCCACATGAACGCGAGCATCGCGGAGCTGATCGTCTGCAGCGGCAGCGAGAGTGAGTGTGACTGAAGAAAGACTGAAGAAAGTTTGGCGCTGTGGAGGGGCGGAGTCAACGCGCGTCATTACACGACTGCGTGTAGCCCCGCCCCTCCAGACACAGGTAGACAAACTTCAGAAAGTTCTGTTCTTTCATGCAATGATCAGTTTTGTGTTTCCATAACACGTCTTCTTTAAGACTAGAAGAAAACAACTAAAATACATACTTAATTGTTTATTTCACTGCACTTTATCTATTTGGCACTGTCCATTTCAATTAGAAACACTGCGAGTTTATTTCTCCACTTCAGCAGCTCTTGCACACACCAAACTTTACAGTCTTATTCCTATCTATGCTCTATAGATGTGTCCCTAGAGCCATAAGCAGTCATAAGCAGCACAGCTATATTTGTAGCAATAGCCAACAATACATTGTATGGGTCAAAATTATTATTATTAATAATTATTAATATTTATATTATTATATTCGATCTAGAGGCATGGAGACAGACATGGACAGCCTTACAGGACGGGGGCCTCCGGGACGGACAGACAGAGCTCTGGAGACATGGAGACAGACATGGACAGCCTTACAGGACGGGGCCTCCGGACGGACAGACGGAGCTCTGGAGACAGACATGGACAGCCTTACAGGACGGGGGGCCTCCGGGACGCACAGACGGAGCTCTGGAGACATGGAGACAGACATGGACAGCCTTACAGGACGGGGGCCTCCGGGATGGACAGACGGAGCTCTGGAGACATGGAGACAGACATGGACAGCCTTACAGGACGGGGGCCTCCGGGACGCACAGACGGAGCTCTGGAGACATGGAGACAGACATGGACAGCCTTACAGGACGGGGGCCTCCGGGATGGACAGACGGAGCTCTGGAGACATGGAGACAGACATGGACAGCCTTACAGGACGGGGGCCTCCGGACGGACAGACGGAGCTCTGGAGACATGGAGACAGACATGGACAGCCTTACAGGACGGGGGCCTCCGGGACGGACAGACGGAGCTCTGGAGACATGGAGACAGACATGGACAGCCTTACAGGACGGGGGCCTCCGGGATGGACAGACGGAGCTCTGGAGACATGGAGACAGACATGGACAGCCTTACAGGACGGGGGCCTCCGGACGGACAGACGGAGCTCTGGAGACATGGAGACAGACATGGACAGCCTTACAGGACGGGGGCCTCCGGGATGGACAGACGGAGCTCTGGAGACATGGAGACAGACATGGACAGCCTTACAGGACGGGGCCTCCGGACGGACAGACGGAGCTCTGGAGACATGGAGACAGACATGGACAGCCTTACAGGACGGGGGGCCTCCGGGACGCACAGACGGAGCTCTGGAGACATGGAGACAGACATGGACAGCCTTACAGGACGGGGGCCTCCGGGACAGACAGACGGAGCTCTGGAGGCCATGGCAGGTGTTCCTTGTGGCCTTGGCCTCATCCCTCGGCCCGGCCACTACAGCCGGAGCTCTAACCCCCCCCAGAAAAAAAATCCATGGAGCAGTTGAGGCTGTATCAGGAGCCCTCCAGGGCTAAACACAGGAACAAGACAGCCCACAGGAACAGGAAGACCGTCTTGGGCTAAGCATGGATGCTGAGGTCCATTCTGAGCATGACGTGAAGTCAGGGGCCCTCACAGGATCCTTCCATCTCCACGACAGGAGAAGCAGTCGCCTGGGAATGGCCATAACCAGAGGCGCTGCCTGCCCAGACGAGTCTCCATGGACAAGACAAGATTCTTTAAAACTGTTCCTGTGGGCACGACAAGACTTAAAATCCATGTCTCTTGGTAACATGGAATGGCACTCCTGGCCGTGATTGGGGAACCGGATCCCTGGGTGCTGAAGTGAGCCGCAGCTGGCGGGCTTGACATGGGAGGGGCCTGCGGGCTTGAGTGAGCCATGGACAGCAGGCTTGCCACATGAACTCCAGGCGTGGGTGAGCCGCGGACAGACTCGTGGCGCTCGCGACAATCCCGCTGTACTCCCATGATTTGATGTCATGGGCTTTATGTTGGCAGTCGTGGCCTAGTGGATAGAGCGTGAGACTTGTAACCCAAGGTTGTGGGTTCGAATCTCAGCTCCAGCTGGAATTGTCCACGACTGAGGTGAGACCCTTGAGCAAGGCACTGAACCCCCGACTGCTCCCCGGGCGCCGCAGAGTTGGCTGCCCACTTCTCCAAGTGTGTGTGTGTGTGTCCACTGCTCCAAGTGTGTGTGTGTGCACTTGGATGGGTTAAATGCAGAGAACACATTTCACTGCTGGTTATACTCTGTATAATTCTGTATGTGACAAATAAAGCTCATCTGAGCTTAATCTCTTAGGGCGGAATGACGAGCAGCGACTTCCAAGCTGCGGGGGATAAAACAAACAGGAACAAACAAAAACTTAAAAAAACAAATAAAACAAAACAAGGTGAATGGGTGCCGCTTACTCTCTGTTTAGGTCTGGTTATATATATATATATACACACAAACCTCCCCAGTAAAACCCTTAAGAATGTAGAGAGGAATAAAACTAAAGTGTGGTGTGTGTTGGAGCTGCTGAAGTGGAGAAAGTAGGATCTGAAGATATCTTGTAATAGAAATATGAAGTGCAATAAAACAAACACTTAAATATGTATGTTGCATGTGTTCTTTCACCAGTCTGAGCAGTGCATGAAAACACAACGGCTTGTAGTGATTCTAGTGGAAACTTCCCCTGTTTTACAAGCATTGCAGACATAGCATGATTTCTCCTCGCCAGCACGAGCAGAGGAGCGTGGAAAGAATGACTCCAGCGCGTATTAAAACAACACAAATGCTCCCGAATCTCACCGGATAGAAACTCCCCAGCAGGCTTCATAAAACACCATGACTTCACTCTCTCTCTCGAAGCAGCAGCAGCAGCAGCGTCTAATGAGTTTTTACTGGGATTCCTCCTGAATGGCGCAGGAGAGAAACTGGGGCTCGTAATCGGTAGGTTTGGCCTGCGACCGCTGCGCCGCGGGCCAGCCGGAGTCCAGCCAAATACTCCAGCGCGTACTTCTCTAATGAAAGCAGTCAGGATTGCGGAGAACGAGCTGTGTTTGCAAGGCTGCATTGGCCACACACATCTGCCCAGGCTCCGGTCGCGGGACATTCTTAAACACTTCACGTGGCTTAATGCATTAAAACAGTGACTTTAAAAGACCACACTCAATAAACACTTTATTAATACAGCCATATATGCACAGACAAGCAGATGAGTCTAGAATAAGAATGCAATGCATTTAAGTTCGCTTTAGAATAAGAGTGCAATGCATTTAAGTTTGCTTTAGAATAAGAATGCAATGCATTTTAGTTCGCTTTAGAATAAGAACGCAATGCATTTAAGTTCGCTTTAGAATAAGAGTGCAATGCATTTAAGTACGCTTTAGAATAAAAATGCAATGCATTTAAGTTCGCTTTAGATTAAGAATGCAATGCATTTTAGTTCGCTTTAGAATAAGAACGCAATGCATTTAAGTTCGCTTTAGAATAAGAGTGCAATGCATTTAAGTACGCTTTAGAATAAAAATGCAATGCATTTAAGTTCGCTTTAGAATAAAAATGCAATGCATTTAAGTTCGCTTTAGAATAAGAGTGCAATGCATTTAAGTACGCTTTAGAATAAGAATGCACTGCATTTAAGTACGCTTTCGAACAAGAATGCAATGCATTTAAGTTTGCTTTAGAATAGAATGCACTGCATTTAAGTGCACTTTAGAATAAGAGTGCACTGCATTTAAGTGTGCTTTAGAATAAGAATGCAATGCATTTAAGTGCGCTTTAGAATAAGAATGCAATGCATTTAAGTACGCTTTAAGCATTTTCCTCCCATAGAAAATAGTTATAAAGAAACCGCTTAACATGGCTTAATGCATTAAAACTGTTTTTAAATGTCCAAACTCAATATACATTATTAATAAATCATACTATGTACAGACAAGCAGATATGAGCTATAATATGAACGCAACGTGTTTAATTAAGCATTTTCCTAAAGAAAACGCTTAACATGGCTTAATGCATTAAAACAGTGCTTTTAAATTACCAACCTTGAACTCAAACTTGTCACATAGTATGATTTATTATAATGTTTATTGAGTTTGGTATTTTTAAAAACACTGTTTTAATGCATTAAGCCATGCTAAGCAGCTTTGCATTCTTATTCTGGACTCATCTGCTTGTCTGTACATTATGCTTTATTAATAACGTGTTTAGTGACTCTAAAAACACTGTTTTAACACGTTGAATGTGTCAGAGTGTCCCCTGGTCGTGTGTTTCTCGGTCAGGTGTGACCGGAGATCCTCGTCCACTCCTCAACTCTTCAAACACACTTTAAACAATCCTGTAATAGCTTAATTAGTTGCTAATTGCAGCCATGTGCTGGCTCGGGTTTACGGCGTGTGTTGCGCGCGCATGTGGACCGTGTGCGGTCTCAGCTCAACTCAAGATTCATGCTTTTGAGTTTAACACAAACGACTATATGTGTTGTATATTTGAGTCATGCATAAATATAAAGGTCAGATTTCTGTGATAGTGATAATGTCGTACAGTCTCTTGCATGAGACAAAAACCAAGAAAACTATTTTTTTTAAACCGAACCGCGGAAGAGATACTATTTCTCGAGCACTTTCCGTGAGCGCGATTCGAGATGGAGTGAAGCACGGACAAATGCATTTCATCCATTCATTCATCCCATTAAATTGGACCCACAATTCCTCACGTTTAACTAACGGCAATCAAACACAATAACATCCAACAATAACCTGCACATTGTGATTGTGAAAATATCAGACATCTGGGACTAACGGCCATCTGCACATCAATGAAGAAGCAGAAAACAAGTATTTGACCCCCTCGGAGGACAGAAATGAGTCCCTGATGTCCAGCAGAGCGTGTTTATTGTGTCTCTTTCTCTCTCCGATCAGCATCTGGAATCCATTCAGCCGCTCAGTTTTCATTCATAACTCCAGCATGATATTAATGTCATTAAAGAAGCCAGACGTCAAAGCATCTGAACACACCCGAGCTGAGCAAACACGGCTCACAATGAAGCGCCGGAGCGAGTCGCTTCACGTCCAGCGTAGAGTTTCCATTCTCCTGCACGAGAGAAATAGAAATACAATCATCCATAAACATCATCGCTGAGGTTAAACTGTGATGCTATGATTTCTGCATGTAACAACAAATATGATCATGATGCAAATCATATAATATTCCATTATTAGCCTTTCCATTCATCTCAATGGGAATTCAGAAAACACACAAGTATAAATCCCCTTAAATATATATATATATATATATATATATATATATATTATAAAATTAAATAATTGCCATTAAATAATTGCTTAATTTTTTATGCTCACCAAGGATGCATTTATTTGATCAAAAATACTGTTTAAAAATGTAAAAATATTATTACAATTTAAATTTGTTTTCTATTTATTTATTTAATTTTAAAATATTTAAAAGTATATATTAATTTATTTAATTGTATATATTTTAAAATAATTTATTTGTTCATTTATTTACTTTTAATATTTTTTTTAATTATTTATTTTATTTTTATTTATGTACAATAATTATAAATTATTATCAGTGGAGAAAGATGGTTTTTAGATGTTTTTTTGGTGAAGTTATGATATCTATTATCCATTAACACTGTTATTTTCCTGTTTATTACTATCTGCTTTGTATGGAAGCCTGTTTCTGCCATGGGATAAAGCATTTTTTTATTATTAATAAAAAATGACAAACTTTGACTTTTTAATCTTATAATTCAGACCTTTTACAAACTCCGAATCGCGAGAAACAAAGTCTGAATTTTGAGAAAAGTCATAATTAATCTTAGGCCTCCATAGCTTTAAATTAATCTTTAAAAAGCACAACAAAAAAACATATATATATATATATATATATATATTTAACTAATAATAATTGCTTGACCAATAGAGTGAGATTTGGGGCGGGGCTACCTGTTTATTCGACCAATAGTTTGAGATTAGGGGCGGGGCTACCTGTTTGTTCGACCAATGGCAGATGGAGAGATTGTTTGAAACTTGCTTGGAAACAAACATTAATTTTGCTATTTTATTTTGCATTAATGTACACACTGTTCAGAGATGTTTCTTGAGCAGTAAATCAGTATATTATTATGATTTCTGAAGATCATGTGACACTGAAGACTGCAGTAATGATGCTGAAAATACACAGAAATAAATTACATTTGAACACATAGTCACACAGAAAACACTTATTTTAAATTGTAATAATATTTCAGAATTTGTTATAATTTTGTCATAATTTTTAGATCAGGATACATAGAGTGGGAAGTGAACGGACGGATCGTGATATGGGCGTCACATAAAAGAAGGATTGAGGATGTTGGACTATAAGAGTTGATTAATTAGATTTGATCAGGAAAGAAAGAGTATAAAAGAAGGCGTTCACTGATGAACCGTTCCAGACAGGAACATGAATTACAGACACGATGACACTCGGTTGTGTTTGTTCAGCGGGCGTCGCTGGGCATCTGTGGTCAGGTGATCGCCGGCGCAGGTGTGTTCATTGTTCAGTCACCTGTGCTTCAGCATGTGAAGGAATGAAAGAGTCAAGCCTTGATCCATCCATCCATAAAACTACATCAAACACATCCAGAACACACACACTACAGTCACAACATCAAACACACTCCAGAACACACTCACTACAGTCACAACATCACACACACTCCAGAACACACTCACTACAGTCACAACATCACACACACTCCAGAACACACTCACTACAGTCACAACATCACACACACTCCAGAACACACTCACTACAGTCACAACATCACACACACTCCAGAACACACTCACTACAGTCACAACATCAAACACACTCCAGAACACACTCACTACAATCACAACATCACACACACTCCAGAACACACACACTACAGTCACAACATCACACACACTCCAGAACACACTCACTACAGTCACAACATCACACACACTCCAGAACACACTCACTACAGTCACATCATCACACACACTCCAGAACACACTCACTACAGTCACAACATCACACACACTCCAGAACACACTCACTACAGTCACAACATCACACACACTCCAGAACACACACACTACAGTCACAACATCACACACACTCCAGAACACACTCACTACAGTCACAACATCACACACACTCCAGAACACACTCACTACAGTCACAACATCACACACACTCCAGAACACACTCACTACAATCACAACATCACACACACTCCAGAACACACTCACTACAGTCACAACATCACACACACTCCAGAACACACTCACTACAGTCACAACATCAAACACATCCAGAACACACTCACTACAGTCACAACATCACACACACTCCAGAACACACTCACTACAGTCACAACATCACACACACTCCAGAACACACTCACTACAGTCACAACATCACACACACTTCAGAACACACTCACTACAGTCACAACATCATACACACTCCAGAACACACTCACTACAGTCACAACATCAAACACACTCCAGAACACACTCACTACAGTCACAACATCACACACACTCCAGAACACACTCACTACAGTCACAACATCACACACACTCCAGAACACACTCACTACAGTCACAACATCACACACACTCCAGAACACACTCACTACAGTCACAACATCACACACACTCCAGAACACACTCACTACAGTCACATCATCACACACACTCCAGAACACACTCACTACAGTCACAACATCACACACACTCCAGAACACACTCACTACAGTCACAACATCACACACACTCCAGAACACACTCACTACAGTCACAACATCACACACACTTCAGAACACACTCACTACAGTCACAACATCATACACACTCCAGAACACACTCACTACAGTCACAACATCAAACACACTCCAGAACACACTCACTACAGTCACAACATCACACACACTCCAGAACACACTCACTACAGTCACAACATCACACACACTCCAGAACACACTCACTACAGTCACAACATCACACACACTCCAGAACACACTCACTATAGTCACAACATCACACACACTCCAGAACACACTCACTACAGTCACAACATCAAACACATCCAGAACACACTCACTACAGTCACAACATCACACACACTTCAGAACACACTCACTACAGTCACAACATCACACACACTCCAGAACACACACACTACAGTCACAACATCACACACACTCCAGAACACACTCACTACAGTCACAACATCACACACACTCCAGAACACACTCACTACAATCACAACATCACACACACTCCAGAACACACACACTACAGTCACAACATCACACACACTCCAGAACACACTCACTACAGTCACAACATCACACACACTCCAGAACACACTCACTACAGTCACAACATCACACACACTCCAGAACACACTCACTACAGTCACAACATCACACACACTCCAGAACACACATCACTACAGTCACAACATCACACACACTCCAGAACACACTCACTACAGTCACAACATCACACACACTCCAGAACACACTCACTACAGTCACAACATCACACACACTCCAGAACACACTCACTACAGTCACAACATCACACACACTCCAGAACACACTCACTACAGTCACAACATCACACACACTCCAGAACACACTCACTACAGTCACAACATCACACACACTCCAGAACACACTCACTACAGTCACAACATCACACACACTCCAGAACACACTCACTACAGTCACAACATCACACACACTCCAGAACACACTCACTACAGTCACAACATCACACACACTCCAGAACACACTCACTACAGTCACATCATCACACACACTCCAGAACACACTCACTACAGTCACAACATCACACACACTCCAGAACACACTCACTACAATCACAACATCACACACACTCCAGAACACACTCACTACAGTCACAACATCACACACACTGCTCCCTAAAGCTGCTTTTATTTCATCAAACACACAATACAAATGTGTAATATTATTATTATTTAATACAGCCGATTTATATTTGAATATATTTTACAATCTTATTTATTTACAGCATATTAGTTATATTAAATATTACTTCTTTTAAACAATTTTATTTTAATTTAAGTATTCCTAATTTATGTACTTGTGTATTTACTCATTTAGTTACTTATTTTAACATGATATGTAATATAATATAATATAAAATGTATGTAATTATTGTTTGAATGCATTTTTTTAATTTAAATTTATTTGTTTATTGACTTATTTATTCACGTATTTTCTATTTAATTTAATCTAATTATGTATGTATTTACTCATTTATTTACTTATTTTAACATGATATGTAATGTAATATAATATAATATAAATATAAAATGTAAGTAATTATTATTATTTATTTTATTTAAATGTATTTGTTTATTGACTTATTTATTCACATATTTTAATATATTTGTATTTATTTTAATCTAATTATTTATGTATTTACTCATTTATTTACTTATTTTAACATGATATGTAATGTAATATAATATAATATAAATATAAAATGTAAGTAATTATTATTATTTATTTTATTTAAATGTATTTGTTTATTGACTTATTTATTCACATAATTTCTATTTATTTTAATATAATTATTTATGTATTTATTTGCTTAGATATTCATTTATTTACTCTTTGATTTACTAATTTTAATCTATTTCCTTTGTTTACTTATTTTCCTTTTTATTTATTTTTATTTTGTTTTATTTAGCATAATTTAAAATAAATTTTTATTTAGTATAATATCATTTTTTATTTATTTTGTTATTTACTTATTTTACTCTTTTATTTATTTATTTATTTAAAAAATATTTAGCATAATCTAAAATCTATTTTTATTTAGTATAATCTCATTGTTATTTATTTACTTACTTATTTGAATCTATTTTTATTAATTTTAATCTAAATTGTATTCATTTATTTACTTTTTAAACTCAATTTTGTATTTATAAAAAAATCACTAGAAATTGTGAAATATTAAAATAACAATATTCTATGTGAATATATTGTAAAATGTAATTTATTTATGCGATAAAAGCTGAATTAAATAGATAGAAATCAGCTATTTTAAATTGTAATAATATTTCA
>CM049827.1:557169-584669 GCA_027422435.1 Schizopygopsis pylzovi | reverse complement strand
ACAACTGGCTTTGCTCTTCTACATTAAACAACAAGTAGCAACCTGACAGACACAGTATTACACATTCATATGTTTTAAGATTGTTTGATGGCTGCATTTATTTGATTAAAAATACTGTAAAAATGCTGAAATATTATTATAATCTAAAGCAGCTGTTTTCTATGTGAATATGTGTTAAACTGTAAATTATTTCTGTGTATTTTCAGCATCATTACTGCAGTCTTCAGTGTCACATGATCTTCAGAAATCATAATAATATACTGATTTACTCAAGAAACATTTCTGATTATTATCAATGTTGACAACAGTTCACATTTTTATGGGAATAATTATACATTTGATTTTTCAGGATCCAAAGATGAATAGAAAGATCTAATGAACAGCATTTATGTGAAACAGAAATAATTTGAAACATTATTAAATACTTTACTGGCACTTTTGATCAGTTTAATGCATGATTAATAATTAAAAGTGTTAATTGTTAATGTTTTTTGTAATTAATAATAAAATAATTCTGAATAGATGTAATGCGCAAATAAATATTAGAAGTTTAAGATTCATATAAACAGAACATTCAGAATCTGAAACAAGATTAGATTCCTTCTGATTGATGAACATCAACGTAAGCATTTCAATATATTACCAAATATATATATGTACACTTTTCTACTCGTTTCACCACTGTACTGATATATATATATATATATTTAGTTTTTATATGTGGTGTCATTTATTTGTATTTTTTTCTTATTTACACATTTATTTTTCAACATCAATTTATTATTATTAGTATTTTTTTTGTACATTTTTCTACTGATTTTACCTCTGTACTGATATATGTATAATTATATATATATATATATATATATATATTATTTGCACATTTAATTTTCAACATCAATTTATTATTATTAGTAGTAATATTTTGTTCTACTAATTTTACCACTGTACTGATATATGTATTATATATATATATATATTATTATTTGCACATTTCATTTTCAACATCAATTTATTATTATTAATGATTTATTTATTTTCTTCTAATTTTACCACTGTACTGGTATACATATATATTATGGTTTTGTTTATTATGTACACATTTATTTTTTTTAATGTTTCTACTCATTTCACCACTGTACTGGTATACATATATATACTATTTATTTTTCATTGTTGTTTATTATTTATACATGTATTTTTCAACATCATTTTTTTTTTATGTTTCTACTCATTTCACCACTGTACTGGTATATATATATTATTTATTTTTCATAGTTGTTTATTATTTATACATGTATTTATTTGTACATATTTGAATCTATTTATTACTGAACTGATTTGAATGTAAACACAGTTTCCTGTAAGTGTCTGCGTTGCTAGGCGAGTCTTTACGGCTCTGGAGGAATGTGTCACACTAATGTAACTCTGTAATGATGTCAATGTGTTATTTACTTTCCAAATGTGAATGACTGCGCAGGGCGAAAGGAGAATTAACCAGACGCTGTGTGACCTTCCATGCACAAAAAACAGCCGTGGGGGAGGGAGACCAGTCTGCAGTAACATTGCATCATAACAGCCAGAGAAGTGTATTATCTACTGATGATAATCATATTCAGCGTTAGAAAATTAATGTTAGATATTATGAAAACACATGATTATATGAATGGATTGATTCGGTTCAAAACTGGCATTTTATTTATGTTGTTTCAAGAGATCACATTTAGCGTATGACATTTATGAATGTCCCAGCAAGAGTAGTTTATAAAATTATTGTATTATAAAATAATAAACCCTAAAAATAATCATTAAACCGTCCATGTCACAACCAGACACGACAAGATAAAACAACAAGCGATAAATCACGTATATCTGGGCTTTATGATGAGCATTTATTGGTTACATAGTTTCTATGATTTCACATTTATAAGCTCCGCCCACGATTAAATCACATTGGTCTAATATTTCACTTAAAATAACAGTGTATTAAATATCAAATATGGTCTGATTGGTTGTGCATGTGTCACATTGCACTGAGCCAGATTAGAATATACTGTAAAAAATAAAGTTGCATATATGTAGTAATTAGGCTGTAACATAAAAAACTTTGCAATGTTCTGGGAACGTTAGTTTATGGTTATAAAAATATATCATGCAAAAAAAATTATCATATTATCAAATTATAGTAACTGGCTCCTAAACAAGTGACACATTAATTATCAGTGCAAAAAACTCCCTCAAATGTCATGAGAGTGCTAGTTTAAGCTGACTAACAATAACCAAACATACTAGGAATTGCGTTCTGCGTGCTTCGGTTCCTGTACGTCATGCATGCTAGAAAGTATTAAGAAGTCAGAGGCACAAAATGGCGATGACTGTGTTATTTCACAGCGGATGTGCTCCGATTTCGTGCTGTTGAATAAGCAGGTTTAAGGTCAGCTGCCCATTTTTTCATTGTGGGTCACAAAGTGCAAAACTCCCCCCCTCCCCCCATTCTCCACGGCTGTGTCACAATACCTAGTGAGCGCCCTTCATAGACAGCATGGAGGAGACTTTATTCAAAAGATGAACGAGTCAGAAAAAAACGTAATTTTGATTTAGTTCAAAATTGCTAAATCAGTTTATAGATAAAGAACTGTATATTTAATGATTTATTTTAATTGTTATTTAATTTGTGCATTGATTACGCATGAATAAATAGGTGTGATGGTAGTTTACTAAATAATCAGATGCACACTTTTCACCAATAAAACAGGTGAAAAAATCCCTTAAAGAAGGGACTAACTTGAGCCATATGTAAAGTTTATGTTTAATAATAAAATATAGCTTTTCAATTTTGTATTTAAATGTTTTACTACTATTTAATTTAGCATTTAATTCAATTTAGTTTGAAAAGCCATACTACTTAAAATTTGAAATATAAGTTAGCATTTTAATTTAACTGTATACTAAATGTTTGACTTTGTCAAATAATAATTATATATAATTTAGCAATTTTTAATTAAGTTTTACATAAAAATGTCTTTAAAAAGTCTTGCTATTTAACATTTAAAATAAATGTTATTTAGAATTTTAATTCAGTTTTGTAAATAAAAAACATACTACGTATAATTTACAGTATACTTTTTTATTTTAATTTAATTTGTGCATAAAAATGCTTAAGTGTATAAAATAAAAATATGTAATTTTGCCATTTATAATTACATTTTCCATAAAATGTCTCACTATTAAAAATAAATGTAATTTACCATTTTAAATCGGTTTTGTATAAAAAGTCTTACTATATAACACACCAAATATAATGTAACATTTTATCTTAATTGTGTATAAATGCTTTACTGTATAAAATAAAAATTATATTTTTTCTTTTTTTAATTAAAATTTCACTAAAATGACTTATTATATAATGTGTATACAGTACAAATATTATATACTGCAGAGTTAGTAAGAGTAGTATGCTAGTGTAGTAGCCTAGGTAGGGCGCGCACTCGGTTATGAGAACACCGCTCGCGCGCGCGCTCTCTCTCTCTATGCTATAGTAAGTGCGTGCGCGCTGCTGCTGTCTTCCGACGCAACATTTCTGCGATAAACACACAGAAAACTTGTCTAAAAACACACCGGATCGACACTTAAACGTTAGCTTTGGCAGATGAAACCTCGATTGTTGTTTCTCGTCGATCTTTTAACGGACTACCGCCGATAACGGGCCGAGCGCTGAGGGGAAATCCGACCGAAGATGGGCGCAAAGTCGCGGTTTGCACACTGAAGTTGGAGGATATTTTCTCGGTGGAAGTGAAAGAGAAGCGACGACTTGATTCTTGACGGTAAGAAGAAGCGATATTAATCTCGTTCGAACTTGTCCCGTGTGTATTATTCTCCTGAAGTGTTTGTGGAGAAACTCGTGTCTGAATGAACTTTCTCACTCCCCTCTAACGCCGCTAAAGTCTTATTTCCTCGGTGTCTTGGGTCTGTTAAACCCTCAGAGAGTGCTGTGCACTGATGGACACTCGATAGAGCTCTTTTATTCTTGTTTTTGTGCTAAAACACGCTTAAAGAAGCCGTTAGATTCAGCGGCGCGTGCTGAGGGTGGGGGAGGGGCCGAGCCGGCCTCACTAGTGAACACTAGATAGTTCACTTCTCATACTAGTTGTTACACTTCAGTAAGAAACACACATTCACTAAAACAGCCTTTTAGACATCCTTTGAGTCGTGTTTTTAAATGCAGAAAGGATACAACAAAAATAAGAGGAAAAAGTCGATTAGTCCTAATATATCATATTGTATAGTCCTAATCTCAGCATACTGTATTCTGTGAACTGATTAAACAGGGTTAACGTTAGTTTGTTTTGCATACTAACATACTCTTCCTAAGGATTGTTTAGTGTTCAGAGGTAACTGAAATACTCCAGCACTTGTTGATCTCAGCTGCTGAATCCTGTGACAGCAGCACTCACATTTAATGAACTGAATAATAAATGATTCAATATTAATTATTTGTATATATATATGTATATATGTGTGTGTGTGTACATGCATATAAATAACATCACCACAAATGAAATGAACAGAGGATAGTAATAACAATAATATAAATAATAAATATTATTGATAATAAAATTCACACACAAACACGTGACGTGTGTGTTTATACATACATACATACATACACACACACACACACATAAATATATATATATACACACACACACACACACATATATATATATATATATATATACACATACATACAACATACGCACATATATACACACACGCGCACGCACACACACATATATACATACACTAAATAACTTCTTTATATCAATTTAATACAATTAATGTGTATAATATTTATATATTATATTAAATCATTACCAAAAATCTAAATATTTAATATAAATAAAATTCACACACATGCATGCATGCAGTAGTCAACATTAGAAGTGGATCAAAACAATACCCGTTCTTATCGTAGGACAACTTTGATGAACTTCTTTGATCACTACTGTATATATAACTATAATTTAGGACAGTACAACAAATAGCTTACTATCGTGGAAATTAACGTGTTTTAGTGGGTGGAAAATGTGCTTAATATGAAAAACTAATGACAGAATGAAAAAAAAATATGTGTTCCCATATAGAAAACCTGGAAGTGTTTACCTGACCACTTATTTTTTTATTTTTAGGCAAAGTGTGTTTTTTCTTTTTTTGAGGGGTGAAATATGCCCAGGACTAATTTTCCTGAATGAGCGTGTTTTTGTAAGGTTGTAAATCTTATGATAATAGTCGTAGTTAATTAGTCACTGACTGACAGAACACGCTTCTCATCCAAAGCAGCACACTGTACTTGAATTGCCCGGACCTTAAAGTGATAAGATTAAAGATTAAATAAATTAATGATTTATGCTTTAATTGAATTACCTCCGTTTTTAAAATAAATACATAAATTAATATTATTTTGTAAGTCATAAATCTAGAAAAATTAAGCCTAAAACAGACAACATAGAATTTCAGAAAAAAAAATTAATAGGGACGTTTATTGTAAAAATAATAATAATTGTAAAAGTTATATTAATTGAATTGATAAGATGTGCATTTTGATTATTCATATTAAACTAAACCAATCAAACAAAATCCAGAAAGAAATAAAATGTAATTTGGAGAAAATAAATAAAACAAAAAATTAATAAAATGTAAAATGTCATAATTTTTTTAAAACTTTTAATAGTTTATAAATTGATTGATTTCAATTTACTAGACATATTTTGTATTACTGTAATTTAATTTAACCCTTAAAAATGGGAATTTTATTTGGGGGGGGGGTGCAGAATCTGGAAAAAACAAGCAGAAACACAGAATTTGTGGAAAATACATATAAAAACATAAAATATGCTGAGAGAGTAAGACTCACTATATTGTTTAAGTCTATAGTTAACGCTATATATATCTCAAATATTGTTCACAGCAGGACTGGAGTCCTATCGGTTCCACTCGCTCTGATCTCATTCATCCTCATACTCCCACGCTACTGCTTGTCTCGCGGTTATACATAGCTTTAGATTAGCACAGTTGTAAATCATCACAAGTTATTGGGTAAGAGGATTGAAGTGAGAGAGTTGTGGTCTTGGGATTTTCTCCAGGATCCGAGCAAAGCCTTCGGCGTTCGCTGCAAACCCAAACCCGTCTGAAGGAGCGATGCCAAGACGGAGAAACGGACTCGTGTCTGTGAACGCTCCTCGTGCCTCGTTTCTGATCACACTTATACAATCAATACAGGATCGTCATGTTCTGTGGCTGGTCTGTTTTAACCCATCTTTAGGACTACGTGATGCAAAATTCACTTTACACGTTGTTTGAACGTAAATGTGTGTTGGAAGTGTGTGTACACATCCATCCTATAATGATAAAAATCCACCAGTGTGTTTTGTTTTAATCCTTATTTTAAAATCCTCGATTCCTGTCAGAATGATGTTCTGTGCAAGCCCCTCCCACGATAGTTGATTGACAGGACCGTCTTACCTTAGCCCCGCCCCCTGAGAGAGCTGAGAGCTGTCTGTCATTGACTCCGGTGCAGGGAAGACAAGATGTCTCAGATTAAGTGATTGAGGTGTTTAGTTGTTGGATGTAGTAATGAATAAAGCAGTCGTCATTAGGGGTCGACCGATATGTGTTTTTCAGGGCCGATACCGATACCGATTATTACAGATCAAGTAGACCGATAACCGATATTTTGAACCGATATATGTGTCTGGTGTAAAAATGAAAATGAATGCCAAAATTAATAATAACAAGAGCTCTGACAAAAAAAACGTTCTTTAAATGCTTTTAAACATGTCTTTAATTCTGAAAACTGTTAATAACAACAACATTAAATAAACAGTAATATTAATAATATTAATAATAACATAAGTGCAGGGATCACCCAGAAGCATTCTGTAAACATTTTGTAAAACTTAAAGTAAACGTATTTAGCGTATTGTGTGATTATTCTCAACAAAAGTTGTAATAATTGTTGTAGTTGTATTACGTATACAGTAATATATTCGGCTAAACCGAACTTATATTTTGACAGGTTGCCATGAGGACCTTTTAAGTTTCTGTAGCCTATATATGATATGACGATCGTTTTACTCAAATGAAACGGTCAAATGCTCGTGAAGTGACTCTCTGAGCAGTTCTGGGGATGTTGTTCATGTATTTATGTCCTCATTTAGTGAGACGGCAGACGCTGAAGTCACCGCGAGCGTCACGTGCGCTTCAGTATGTGTGTGTGCAGTAAATGAAACCGCACGTCTGTGTCATTCATTAACAAAGATGCAGAACATGCAGGATTCATATTTAAATAGTGTTTTTGCGGCTTAATATTTATAGATACTAGTCCATAGCGCGAGTCGATTTAAGTGTACTGACCTACTTTTGATTAATTCATCCAAACTTCGACACATTCCGTGACATTCCGCGTTATACGGTAAAGTCCATTATATGACTGCATTCCGCGATTCCGCCCGCATTTTCCGCATCGCGGACATCATAGGTTATATTGAGGTGTTTTGCAACTTCAGCAACGTCTGCTGCTGCTTTATCTTTGAGAGACAACTGATGCGTGATCACTGAGGCAAGCTCCAGTTAGCTTGTGCTCTCGGTGTGAGACTGCCTTCAGTTTTCCGCGTTGATTGGTCGGACTCGTGACTCTCTACATATCAGATGAGCGGTGGGCGGAGATTGCTCTCAGAGATTGAGAGATCGCCTCACTCTCACAGAGTGTTGAGCTCAGACAGGCTGCATCGAGCCAAATAGTGCATTTAAACATTAAATAGTTTCACCTGTATTATTTATTCACCAATAAATAATGTCACCTGTAAATAGTATGTTTGTTTGCATAAAAAAAAAAAAAAAAAAAAAAAAAAAAAAAATTATCGGCAAATCTGTTTTTAAAATGGCCGATATCGATAATCGGTAAAATGCTTAATATCGGCGCCGATAATCGGCCAGGCCGATAATCGGTCGACCCCTAGTCGTCATTTACTCCCGTCATCTGAGCCGCTGAAGACACAGAGGATTAACGTTACTTTCATTTTGAAGTGAATGCGCCGATCCCTGATCTACATAAATGCATCTATGTTCACAATAATTATTTGTGATCCAGCTTTATCTACAGAAGAAGCGAGTATACGGATTTTAATTTGTGTATTTTACATTTAAAGCTATCATTCCGATAATATCGTGCATCCCTAACATAAACAGCTGCATTGAGTTTTCCAACAAAACTGATAAAATTGATATTTAAAAAAATAAATAAAACGCTTTAATTCAGCAAAAATGCATTAAATTGCTCATAAGTGCCAGTAAAGACTTTTATAATGTTACAAAATATTTCTATTTCAAATAAATGCTGTTCTATTGAATTTTCTATTCATCTGTGAATCCTGAAAAATAAAATATATCACCGTTTCCACAAAAATATTGTGCAGCACGACTGTTTTCAACATTGATACTAATCAGAAATGTTTCTTGAGTAAATCAGTATATTATTATGATTTCTGAAGATCATGTGACACTGAAGACTGCAGTAATGATGCTGAAAATACACAGAAATAAATTACATTTGAACAGACATTCACATAGAAAACAGCTGTTTTAAATCATAAAATATTTAAGTTTTTACATCATTTTTGATCATATAAATGCCACCCTGGTGAGCGGAGGAGACTTTATTTTTGCTCGTACTGTACTCTTGTGTGCATGTAGATGTGTGTATATATACATCGAGTACTACAACAATACTGTAAACAATAAACAAAGCTATATACTGTTAGACTATATGTCGTGTCTGATATAAGAGTGTGTTTGGATGTGAACGCGCTGTAATATGTGACTCGCTGCTGCGTGTTGACACCATGCACAGGTTTTGTGCGTCTTCATGGCTATGTTGTTGTTTCAGACGTCGTTAAGGTTGAAATCGGCTGCTTTACATGTTTATATCATTAATCTCGGTGCAGATGAATGCAGTTCTTTGCTCAGATCGGCTGCTGTTGTTGAGTTTGTCACCGGTTTGAGTTAAATTCAATATTTACTTCATGGTTTTGTGTGAATAAAATTAGCCTACATTTGCTGATAGTTGTGTGATTTACAAATGTTACAATAATTAAGTCACAATTACTTAATAAATTAGCTGATTACAGTTATTTGATCGCAAATTATTTAAGAGAACCACAATAATTGTGCAATTTAAATCACAGTTTGGTCACCCAATATAAGGGAAATTTAATATATTAAATGATATATATATATATATATATATATATATATTCCCCCTCAACTATCATAATACTTTAACATGCATACAAATATAAAATATCATGATAGTTGTTTTTATTATATTATTTCTGCATAATTTTCTATATGGTAAAGTATCTGGATAGTTGTATTTTTAATAAAACACTGTATATTAACATAAAAATATACAACTATTATGATATTTTAACATATAGAAAAATATACAAGCAATAATATCATGAAAATACACACACACATATTCAAATATTATATTTTATATGTATAAAACATACAAATAATATAATAAATATACAACAATCAATTTTATTTTTATTTAATTTATTTAGATCCATGCACATTCAATATTTAATTACTGGACGACCATAAATGACTACATTTATAAACTATTATTTGCTAAAAGAATTGTTACTATTTATTTATTATATTTTATGCCACCGTTTTATTAAAGCAATACATTTTGAGAGGCTGTTACAATGATTTCCTGCAGTTAACATGATTTTAATTCAAGTCATGGTGATTTATTTAATGCTTTATACAATACACATTTGATTCAGAGCAGCTTTAAACAAGAAAATAGTGATTTAATGATGCAAAGAAAATTCAATTCTGCTGTAAAGCAGCTCTGGAAAGACGATAATAAACAGTCGTTATTTAATGGCCTAAAAGCCCCTGTTAACATGACTGTTGCATGCAATATTACTGCTTTATTAGACTTTGTTGTGTCCAGTTTAAATACAGTGATCTGTAGGTTCATCAGCAGAAGTGAATCATGACACATAGATGGCATCTTCTCAGTTCTGCGTGTTCATTAGTCTCATGCGACCGCATGTTTTTACAACGCTCAGGAGAAAATGGCTGCTGTTTGCAGACCCTGAGAGCACATCTGTCAGAGAAGACCAGCCAAGAGGAAATGGCTGCTGTTTGCAGACCCTGAGAGCACATCTGTCAGAGGAGACCAGCCAGGAGGAAATGGCTGCTGTTTGCAGACCCTGAGAGCACATCTGTCAGAGGAGACCAGCCAGGAGAAAATGGGGCTCTGCAGACCCTGAGAGCACATCTGTCAGAGGAGACCAGCCAGGAGAAAATGGCTGCTGTGTGCAGACCCTGAGAGCACATCTGTCAGAGGAGACCAGCCAGGAGAAAATGGCTGCTGTGTGCAGACCCTGAGAGCACATCTGTCAGAGGAGACCAGCCAGGAGAAAATGGCTGCTGTTTGCAGACCCTGAGAGCACATCTGTCAGAGGAGACCAGCCAGGAGAAAATGGCTGCTGTGTGCAGACCGTGAGAGCACATCTGTCAGAGACCAGCCAGGAGAAAATGAGGCTCTGCAGACCCTGAGAGCACATCTGTCAGAGGAGACCAGCCAGGAGAAAATGAGGCATCTCTCGTCTCGCCCGTCCTGCTTTCCACTTTAATCATTCCTGCGGTTACTTTTGGCTCCACGTTTGTGGCAATTTTATCCTTCCTTTATATATTAACATAGTTGGTATTCATTCAACAGGATTATTGTTAATGCTCTTTTTAAGACCTGCTTATGTTAACCGTTTCATTACTTCTGTGCTCTTTATCAATTATTTATTATTATCTCTTGGTTTTGTAACAGGGTTATTATAGTTAACTGAAAATAAAACCATAAAAACATTTTAGTTACTTGAAATGAAATAAACGTTAACTGAAATAAAATAAAATATATATATTTTTTGTATTAGTTTATTTCAGCTAGTTGCTGAGGCAACATTTCTCAATTTAATCTAATAAAATAACTAAAACAAATAAAAATTTCTAAAAACTGTATCGACAAAAAATGAAATTAAAAAGGACAAACACTGACAAACACTCAATGAAATTATATTTACTAAATTAAAATGAAAATATCAACATAGAAACTAATTAAAAAAATTGGTAAAAGCTATAGTAATATTGCGGCCACAGGACTTAAAAGATTAATAAATATTCATATTTATTCACATGTATTTTACAGGCTAAATACAATGAAGCAGCATTGTGAATTTAGGTGTTTTAACCTGTCTCCGGTGATCAGAAACTGCTGTTCAGTCACACTTCAGGACGCGCCGGGTTTATTTCTGAAGCACATTAGTCAGCAAAACCAGCCGAGATGCATATGACACGATGCAATGAAACCCAATCATCTTCAAGCTCAAGGACACTGGCTGTGATTTAACACTCGTCTGTTTTTGTTAATTGGACAGCAGTTTGTTAAATTAGTGCCGTGCGTCTCATTGACACTCATGATGATGATCACACTAGGCGACTTCTGAAGTCACATGATGGTGTTTTGTAGTGGAATCAAATGTGTACAATGTACAATTATTATTTGTAATAATCTGAACCAGCTTTGTTTATATTCTGCGACTTGTATTCCAAAGCAACCTGTATAATGCATTTAACCCTTGTTTTGTGATCTTATGGACATTTTTGTCCTTTTCAGTTTAGTTTTTTTGATCACTTTGCCTGTGTTAATGCCAACTGCATACATTTTGGCACAGTTGTGTATTTTTTTATTGCACCCTCTTTCCTTTAATAAATATAAGTTGCATTAGGTACAAACATAGTTCCGCTTAGGGCCTTAATGACAAAAATGTCCATTTTTTTTAAATCCCAGGACCATTTAACTCTAAAATGATGCAGTCTTAATATTCTTTCATTCTGTTGGCAAGGCTTAAACATTACATTTAAAAAATTACAAGGTGACTTTACGTGACATTGTGTGTTTTACTGACATCTTTCTGTGGCTGAAAAACACATTTATAGTTTGTATCTTGTGATAAAACTGACAGGATTTGAAAGCTGATACGTTTTTCTGATTAAAAGTAACGAAGCACAAAACTTACACATAATGAATGGAGTTAAAAGATGTGAAATATCTCCAAACATGTATAGGCCACTGTCCTTCCAAGCAAGGTACAGCTTCTTTTAATAATCCCATATCATATGTAATATTTTACTGCATAATTACAAGCTGTACTTTTTTATTAGGTCAATTAGCAGTGTAGCTGCGCGAATGATATCGCTTATCGTGCTTGAAAAGACCATAAACATTACAATTCACGTCTGCAGTAATAATTAACTAACAAACCTGATTCCTAAAAACGAATGTCCGAGCAAATCATGACTCTTCACTTTACAATACAATACACATTGTTTTATTTTAGGAATCCTGCAAGCACTTTATTTTTCACTGATATTAAGCAGAATATTTGTTTTTGTTCAGATCATGTGATATGGCATTGTATCACATTTGTAAACTTAAACTGTGAACCTTTAAAGTAGGGTCTAAAAATATATAATAAAATGCATTTAACTAAATAATCCTGCAAGCACTTGAATTTTCCCCCTTTACTCGTACTTATCAAAAAGTGGTTCAATAATGTTGAATGTTACAGGGACTGGTTAATGCAAATGCATATGTGTGTTCTAGTTAAACTATTTTTGTTAATTTTTTTGCTAAGGTTTGCATATGGTGGTGTGTTCTTAATGACAGCTTTCCTAAAAATATATCGTATTCGTCAAATAATAAATATCCCAATATATCGCCTTGCTTATCGTATCGCAACCCCTGTATCATGATGTATTGTATCGCAACCCCTGTATCGTGATGTATCGTATCGCTTGATTCTTGTCAATACACAGCCCTAATGTTTTAATTGTAGTTGAGTTGTATTCTTGTTGGTTTGCTCTGGTTGGGTTTATGCTGTAGTTGAAGTAAATGGCTGTAGGGACGCCGTCTCTCGTGATGAATTACCCAGATCTGTCTCGTGTTGATTGGTGTAATTGTTGTGATACCGTTATCTGATTAGCTGTAGTTAATATGGCCCTATGAAATCTGTTACATTTTTTTCCCAAATTCAGTACAAACAAATTCTAAATTCATTTTTTTCAGGTTTAACTTTTCTGGATTCCGGGGTTTTTATCGGTAATTTTTTTGGACTCCTTTTTAATGGTCAAATTAAATGTCATTAATCAAAAAGCATGTCTAATTCATTAAAATCATGAAACTTACACAATTTAACATTTTAACGTTTTTTTCTCACCTTATATTTTATTGTTACCAAATTCTGTGTTTTAGCACGTCGTCTAATCATTTGAATGCATACAAACAATTTTTATTCAATGTATTCTTACTTATGAAATGTTTTTTTTCCTCAGAAATTCTGTTGTGTATTTAAATGTTACTGGTTATCAGATGAAGGCATAAAACATTGATTTAATTTATATTGTAATTAATGAAAATTTAGCAAATAAAAATTGGCAAATAAAGGGGATTTATAATTAAAATTACAATATTTTGTGATTATTTCTTAAAAAATAGTTGTATTATATTTCAACAGTAGTAGTAGTATTACGTACATTCTACTAGAGCTACCACTGACGACTTTTTATTTTGATTAAGCTATCGACTAATTTATCAATTAATCTAAACTATTAATTTCCCACAAAGAATCAACAATTTTACTTCAGAATATTTTATTAAACCAAATGAAATCCACATTTTATTGAAATCCTTGCCAGAAGCAAGTGTCCAAATCACTGAAATCAAAGTGATACAGTAATAATAATAATACAGTAATACAATTATAATCAAATTACACTTTTTAAAGGAGTATTTACCAGAATGTATTTAGGTGAAAAATGTAAATGTGCAATATTTCTGAAAAAAAGGAAGAAAAAATACCTTTTTATATAAAATCAATTAATTGGAGATGCTTTTGATTATATACAAATGTAATGGAAGCATTAAAATAGAATCCAGAAAAAATGGAAAACAGAATTTGGTACAGATAAAACTAAAACTCAATTAATTAGACAGGCTTTTTGTATTTAACCATTAAAGGCATGTTAGTTTTAATGCTGTCATCATTTAATGCCATGGCATAAGACCTACAGTCTCCTTACAAGACATAGCATGTGGTTTCCAGAACGAACCTTTTCATAATTCAGATATTAAATATATAAATGTGATGTTCCCGCAGGGGCTGATTGAGAGCTCCAGCGTCGCTCATCGTCTGAGGTGGAGCTAAGATGAGCATTACCAGTGATGAAGTCAACTTTCTGGTCTACAGATATCTGCAGGAGTCAGGTAAACCACCTGTAAACCAGGCTTTGAGATGAGCTCAAATCCTTAGAGGCATGTTTAGTCACACGGGTGTAAATAAAGCAGCTGTTGGTTGATGGAAAGCCGGTCTCTTTGTGCTGCAGGTTTCTCTCACTCGGCGTTCACGTTTGGCATCGAGAGTCACATCAGTCAGTCGAACATCAACGGGACTCTGGTGCCTCCTGCTGCGCTCATCTCCGTCCTGCAGAAAGGCCTTCAGTACGTGGAGGCCGAGATCAGCATCAACGAGGTGAACGTCTCTCATCATCATCATCATCAGCCATTCTAGTCAAGCCTTTCGACACTGATTTATCTGCATTTGTGCATAAATAACTTTCACTTGCTGTGAGCCATAATACAAATAAATAAGTGCTGTCACATCCAAAATAAACATTTGTTTACATAATATATATAGTGTATATAGAAATACACACACATGCATGTATATTTAATAAAAGTTTTGTTTATGCATTAAATATATTGATATATAATATACATTTTATGAATATTATACATGTCAATATTTTCAAAATATATACTGTGTGTGTGTATTTATTTATATATACATAATAAATAATATACACCGCACACACATAGTATGTAAACAAACTTTTATTTTGGATGTGATTAATTGTTTGAGATCACTAAATTAAATATATTCCAAAATAAACAATAAGGATTTTATTGTTGGCTCGGTCATGAACTGTAGTTTGAATTTTATTTTGATCTTGAACATGAAACAAAATAAACAATTATGACTACTTTATAAAGTGTACATAAGTGTTCATAAACAAGCATTTTTGTTGTTGTTTTTAATCATATCATTGCAATGCTATAATAGTTGTATTAATATATTTTATTTTATTTTTTTTTCACTTTAGTTTTATTAATTGTTTTTTAAATACTTTATGTATTTAGTAATTATAAAAAATATATATTTTAAATGTAATAAATAATATTTATGTAATAAATGTATTATTTATGAATTATTGTATTATTATTAATGATATTATTTTAAAATGTAAAAAATATATACATGTTTTTAATAAATGTGGTTTTCATTGTTTTAGTACATCAAGTTAAACTAAATGAAAATGTGAAATATTTCCTTGGCAGCTAGCTGAAATATAATAACATTTTACATGTTTTATATATATTTTAGTATAGTTTACTTAACCTTTATTTTATTTATTTCAAATAACAACTATTTTTATTTTCTTCATTTTTTATGGTTTTAGTTTAATATAATAATCTTGGTCTGAACTTTTGATTGACATTTATATAAAAAAAAGAAATTGATCTTATGGCTAAAATGCTTGAAATAATCAAAACATGAAAGCTATTAATAAACTAATTTGATAGTTATTAAAATGTTGATAAACAAACAAAATGTATAACATTTTAAAGTCATGGACATTTTTTACTATATTTTCAAGTATATTTTGAGTAAAATAGAGCATTTTTACTCCAATATTTTGAGTATAAATGCTGAGAAATTGGCATTTGTATGTTTTATTTCACTTTAAAATGACCACAAACGAATGTAAATGTCGTAAAGTCATTATTGAACCAAATCCACAGGATAGTTTATCTCTAAATGAGCCGTTTCTGTAGGTTTGTTTGAGTCTCTTTGGCTGTAATACTGTCTCTGAATGTTTCAGGATGGCACCGTGTTTGACGGCCGGCCGATCGAGTCTCTGTCGCTCGTCGATGCCGTGATGCCAGACGTGGTTCACACCAGACAGCAGGCGTTACGAGACCAACTCGCCCAGCAGCAGAGCGACAGCAGCTCCAGCGCCGCTCAGTCCTACACCACCAAGAACGGAGAAACGGCGTTCAACGGAGAGGAGAACGGCACACACTCGCTCTGTAAGTCATTGATCTGACTCAAAAACAGGAGCGTTTGAGGTGGAACCGACCCAGAGACATGCGTTACATAAGAACAGATGAGAATGCTTAGCCAATGAGTGGAGCCAGGGACAAATACATCAGCTATGTAGTTTAAATGCACTAACACCGTGTCCTAACTACACGCTAAATTTCTAATTTAGAAACGGTTTCTATTTACCGCGACGTCACATACAAACTATATGACCGTAGATAGTCTCAGGTGATTGTGCTTTATTCATAGTTAAACGTGTCTAATATGAGTTTAAATATAATTAGTTTTTACCTTATAGCCATACTGAAAGCAACAACAGACAGTTTACCTCAGATCATGAAAATACATTAAAGCAAAGATGTCTGTTAAACCGGTGAACTAACGAGTGTATTCCGTGACAAAGATGCTATCAGTTACTCAGTATGTACATTTAATTTAGTTAAAAAGCTCTATTTATGAATTAGATTATAAACGTATCCATTTAGTTGCAAGTGCAGATAGCTTCCAGAGAGAGAGAGGCTCCGCCCACTCATGCTTCTGATTGGCTGTGATATTTGATTGATGCTGTCGCGTGTAGTGTGGACACGGTGTAAGTACCTTTAATAAAGGCATTGAGCAAATACATACACCACCAGTCAAAGGTTTTTAACCGTACGATTATTAATAGATTAATCGCATCCAAACTAAACTTTTTTGTTTGCATAATATGAGTGCGTACTGTTTATTTATTATGTAAATACAAACACGTGTATATATTTAAGAATAATATGCTATGTTTATATATTAAATATATTTATGTAAAATATAATATGTATATGCATATAAATATATACTGAATGTGTGTGTATTTATTTATATATATATATACATAATAAATAAACACAGTACACATACATAAAGCATATAAACAAACTTATTTTGTTTGAGATTTAATCGTTTGACAGCACTAGTGTTAAAATAAATCTCTTTAGCTCACCAAACATGTAACAGTAATTTAAAACAGTAATTTGCTATTTAAAATAACTGTTTTCTATTTGAATATGTTTTAAAATGTAATTTTTTCCTGTGATTTCAAAGCTGATTTTTAGTCACTTCTAATGTTGTGTCTTGCTGTTCAAAAAACATTATTATTATTATTATTATTATTACGTTGAAAACAGCCGAGTAGAATTTTTCAGGGTTTTTTTTATTAATGGAAAGTTCAGAAGTGCACCACATGAATATGAGAACACAGCCAAATATCATCTTTCACTATTGGCGAAATCTTAAGGTGTTGAGGGATATTTCTGTCGCTATCGCACATGATGTGATTGTAACTGCGAGCTGCTTCTCCTCTCTCAGATAATCATATGGAGGCGATGGACGTGGACAGAGAGGTCCAGATTCCCGCCACGGTGTTGAGGGGTCACGAGTCGGAGGTCTTCATCTGCGCCTGGAACCCGGTCACTGACCTCTTGGCCTCAGGGTGAGTCCATCTGACCTCTGACCTCAAGGGGCGGAGCTGAAGGATTTCTGACGCTGTTATGAGTTTGTTCGACTCGGACTGGAACGGCTGTGAAATCGCTTGAATTGCATCAATTGGTTTTTTTTAATTTATAAGAATGAATAGAATGATAGACATGAATATTTGAGCTCAAATATTTAATAATTATTGTAATATTTTATTTGTATTAATTATATTTTAATCATTTATTTTTAATAGTTTTATTACATATTATATTACTTATTTCGATTTGTGACCCTGTCCACAAAAACAGTCATAAAGGTCAATTTTTTTATATTGAGGTTTATACATCACATTAAAGCAGAACTAAATAATATTTCCATTGATGTATGGTTTGTTATGATCGGACAATATTTGAAAATCTGGAATCTGAGGGTGAAAAAAAATCTAAATATTGAGAAAATCATCTTTTAAAAAGTTGTTCAAATTAAGTTCTTAGAAATGCATATTAATAATCAAAAATTAAGTTTAGATATATTTACCGTAGGAATATTACAAAATATCTTCATGGAACATGATCTTTATATCCTAATGATTTTTTGCATTACATTTTTTTATAATTTTGACCCATACAATATATTGTTGGTTATGACTGCTTTTGTGCTCCAGGCTCACATTTATAATTTTTATTGATTTAATATTTATATATATTTTTAATACCGTATATTTTATTTAAAAACAGCATTTTAAATCCATTATATTTAAATGTTAATCTAGAATTCATAATAAAAGTATCTAATTAAATATTAGATTATAATAAAAATCAATAATAAGATCAAGTAAATGAATTAAATCGAGGCAGGACATTATTTGGTTTTACAATAGTGGAAAGAAATTGTGCATATTTAATTAGATCTGAAAAGTAACATAAAACAAGTGTTTGCAATTCATAATGTAATCAACCGGGGGAAGTATGGTGACGTCTATTGGTTATATTTGTTACACCTCGTGTGTCTTGCCTAGAAAGTGTGTTATTATTTGTTGTGTTGCTCATGGCAGCTCTGGCGACTCGACGGCACGCATATGGAACCTGATTGAGAACAGCAGCAGCGGCGCGACTCAGCTGGTCCTGCGGCACTGCATCCGAGAGGGAGGTCAAGACGTTCCCAGCAACAAAGACGTGACCTCGCTGGACTGGAACGTGAGTCGCTGCTAATCATTCAGAGCGCCGGGGCTCAGCCAGCGGCTGCGAGACACGAAAAATGGTTTAAAACCAGTAGGGCTGGAATATTACCAAAATATTAGAATCTCAAATAATCGTCAAATTTAAGATAAACAACCACATTCCAGTGTGCCAAAAACATCGCTTTTGAATTTTAGGTGTGCGTCGGGGTGCACGAGATGTGATGACATTGCATTATTTGATAGCCTAGATTCAACGCTGCTACATTGTTTATTCAAAATATCATGAAAAAAGAGAAAATCAATGCGGAGAAGGTATAGTTTACGGAAAACTGAAACCAAGCCGTTCACACACAACTCATATTTATCACATTTTCTATCAGCGTTGCACTCACACGAGAGAGAGTCGCATGTTTAGAAAACCATGTAAAATTAAAATAAGTTCAACTTTTAAAAAACATGTCTCGAGGCTTTATGGCGTTTTTCTGGGCGAAGTCATTTTGGACCCCTGGATATAATTCTAATGAAAGGCGTGATGAATATTTGCCTTCTTTTCACATCATTGTTCCTCAAGATGTTTTTTTATTTTGTCTGCAGAGTGACGGCACTCTATTAGCAACCGGATCTTATGACGGATTTGCAAGAATATGGACAAAAGATGGTAAGTCGAGTGATTTCTTAACACTGAGCACTAATAGTTTCTTATTTAAACCTGCTTGTTTTAACCTGTTTACCAGGTGATCTCAGCAGCACACTCGGCCAGCATAAAGGACCCATATTTGCACTCAAGTGGAACAAGAAAGGCAACAGCATTCTGAGCGCTGGAGTCGATAAGGTCAGTATCTACAGCTGAGGCCAAAAGTTTACACACCCCTTTCAGAATCTGCAAAATGTTGATTATTTTACCAAAATAAGATCATACAAAATGCATGTTATCGTTTATTTAGGACTGACATATGATACTTCATATAAAAGTAGTCCACAAGAGAAAATAAGTTGAATTTTAAAAAATGACCCCCGTTCAAAAGTTTACACCCCCGTGATTCTTAACACTGTGTTGTTATCTAAATGATCCACAGCTGTGTGTTTGTTTAGTGATAGTTGTTCATGAGTCCCTTGTTTGTCCTGAAATCCTTCAGGGCCCACAAATTCTTTGGTCTTGCAGCATTTTTGTGTATTTGAACCCTTTCCAACAATGACTGTATGATTTTGAGGTCCATCTTTTCACACCGAAGACGACTGAGGAACTCTTATGCAACTATTACAGAAGATTCAAACACTCACTGATGCTGCAGAAGGAGAAACCATTCATTAAGAGCAGGGCGTGAAAACTTGTGAACAGAATTGCAATGTGTACATTTTTCTTATTTTGTCTAAATATTATATTTTTTCCATTTAGTACATCACTTCAGAGCCTACAGAAGATAGTTATATGTGTCCTAGAAGACCAAATAAGTTAAATTTACCCTGATCTTCAAATTCAAAAAGATTTCACCCCGTCTCATGTTGTGCATTGGATCAGTTTGTGCAGTCGCAGGGAATCGAACTGCAGTCGCATTGCAAGATCCATGTTTTATTGCTTTGAGCTGTGCAATGCATTCAGAGGGAGAGAATTATAACTTGACTTTTTTTCAATAATCATTCATTTATTTCTGTGGTTTCTCGTCCTGCTGCAGACGACAATCATTTGGGACGCTCACACAGGTGAAGCCAAGCAGCAGTTTCCATTTCATTCAGGTGAGTTTCATGACTCAAACTCTTATTTTGGCGGGTTAGTGACTCAAACTCTTATTTTGGAGGGTTAGTGACTCAAACTCTTATTTTGGCGGGTTAGTGACTCAGACTCTTATTTTGGAGGGTTAGTGACTCAAACTCTTATTTTGGCGGGTTAGTGACTCAGACTCTTATTTTGACGGGTTAGTGACTCGGACTCTTATTTTGGCAGGGTTAGTGACTCAAACTCTTATTTTGGCGGGTTAGTGACTCAGACTCTTATTTTGGCGGGTTAGTGACTCAAACTCTTATTTTGGCAGGGTTAGTGACTCGGACTCTTATTTTGGCGGGTTAGTGATTCGGACTCTTATTTTGGAGGGTTAGTGACTCGGACTCTTATTTTGGAGGGTTAGTGACTCGGACTCTTATTTTGGAGGGTTAGTGACTCGGACTCTTATTTTGGAGGGTTAGTGACTCAAACTCTTATTTTGGAGGGTTAGTGACTCGGACTCTTATTTTGGAGGGTTAGTGACTCGGACTCTTATTTTGGAGGGTTAGTGACTCGGACTCTTATTTTTGGCAGGGTTAGTGACTCGGACTCTTATTTTGGAGGGTTAGTCACTCAGACTCTTATTTTGGAGGGTTAGTGACTCGGACTCTTATTTTGACCGGTTAGTGACTCGGACTCTTATTTTGACGGGTTAGTGACTCGGACTCTTATTTTGGTGGGGTTAGTGACTCAAACTCTTATTTTGGAGGGTTAGTGACTCAGACTCTTATTTTGGAGGGTTAGTGACTCAGACTCTTATTTTGGAGGGTTAGTGACTCGGACTCTTATTTTGGAGGGTTAGTGACTCGGACTCTTATTTTGGAGGGTTAGTGACTCAGACTCTTATTTTGGAGGGTTAGTGACTCAGACTCTTATTTTGGTGGGGTTAGTGACTCAAACTCTTATTTTGGAGGGTTAGTGACTCGGACTCTTATTTTGGAGGGTTAGTGACTCGGACTCTTATTTTGGAGGGTTAGTGACTCGGACTCTTATTTTGGAGGGTTAGTGACTCGGACTCTTATTTTGGCGGGTTAGTGACTCGGACTCTTATTTTGGCGGGTTAGTGACTCGGACTCTTATTTTGGCAGGGTTAGTGACTCAAACTCTTATTTTGGAGGGTTAGTGACTCAGACTCTTATTTTGGAGGGTTAGTGACTCAGACTCTTATTTTGGAGTGTTAGTGACTCGGACTCTTATTTTGGAGGGTTAGTGACTCGGACTCTTATTTTGGCGGGTTAGTGACTCGGACTCTTATTTTGGAGGGTTAGTGACTCGGACTCTTATTTTGGCTCCTGTATATCTGACACTAGTTTAATCAGATGAAATGCTGATGTGGTGAACTCTTGCAGCTCCGGCGCTGGACGTGGACTGGCAGAACAACAGCACCTTCGCCTCCTGCAGCACTGACATGTGCATCCATGTGTGCCGCCTGGGAAGTGAGCGTCCGCTCAAGACCTTCCAAGGGCACACGGTGAGCAGCACACACCCGCTCACTCACTCACAGGGTTTACTGTGCTCCAGCAGCAAATAAACACATTTCTTTGCTTGCAGAATGAAGTGAACGCCATTAAATGGGATCCGTCGGGGATGCTGCTGGCGTCCTGCTCAGACGACATGACGCTAAAGGTAGGAACTACGTCCCAATATTCATTTTTACGGTTCCTGTGATCAGTAAAAATTGATTTATAGCAAATGCATAATGAAAGTGTATATTAAATATGATTAAATGGTGTTTCTCTCATGGCAGATCTGGAGTATGAAGCAGGATTCATGCGTTCACAATCTTGAAGCGCACAATAAAGAGATTTACACGATCAAATGGAGCCCGACCGGCACCGGGAGCGACAATCCCAACGCTAACATGCTGCTAGCCAGGTAACGTCCCGTCCTCCTGCTAACGCTACCTCATCAGCTAGAGGAGAATCAGTGCTCTGATGAGAATATAAATTAGATTTAAATAATGAAATTAAATACATTAGGAAAAAATATATTAAATAATTAAATTTGATTAAAATAAATTAACAAAAAATCGCTGATTACAAAATAAATTACACATTTTATTAAATTAGATTTAAATAAATTATTTAAATTAAAGTAAATTAAGTATAATACAAATTTTATTAAATTAGATTTAAATACATTTTATTTAAATTAAAGTAAATTAAGTATAATTTAAATAAAATAAGAATAAAAAATATTAAATCAGTTAACAAAAAATAATATAATTAATAACAATTAGATTCAAATAAATTAAAACAGATTATATTAAATTGGTTGAATAAAATTAGATGAAAATACATTTAAAAATGACTAAAATCAGTTAAATTCAAATAAATTAATAAAAACTTTGAAAAATAAAGAACAATTAGATTAAAATATATAATAAAATTATATTAAATATATTGAATTAGATTAAAAAGCAATATATGTATAATGAAATTAGATTCAATAAATAGAACAAAAATAATTAATTCTATTAATTAATTAATTAATTAATAGAAGTAACATTTAAAAAAATATATAAATAAATAAATGTTAGATTATAATTTTACAAACAAAAATACAATATACAGTACTATAGTGAGTAGAATAAAAATATAATAATTTAATAGATTAAAGTATAATATTTTCCAAATAATGATTTGGGCATATTTATAACAATAATGCATGAACTATACAGTATTACAGTGAGTCGAAAAATAATAAAAATGTATCTTAATAGATAAAATTATAATATATTCCAAATAATGACGTAGGCATATTTATAATAATAATTTTTCAGAGAAGAAACTTTATTGATGCGTTCTAGATTTTAGGATCACATGATCATATTTGTGGGATCTAAAGTATTGAAAGAGCCGGATCTAAACAGAATAAAGCACGCTCGGTGTCTGACGTGTGAGTGTTTAACATGCCCCCCCGCTGCTCTGCTCCTCAGCGCCTCCTTCGACTCCACGGTGAGACTGTGGGACGTGGATCGAGGCGTCTGCACCCACACGCTCACCAAACACCAGGAGCCCGTCTACAGCGTGGCCTTCAGTCCGGACGGCAGGTTCCTGGCCAGCGGCTCCTTCGACAAGTGTGTTCACATCTGGGACACGACGGTGAGCACCGCCAGCTCTAGCGCTCTTCACACACACCGGGGGGGATCGATCCAGCGCTCTCCACTGACTTTGTGTAGCCGGAAGCTGCCTCCTTGTCATTTCTGACTCATAACAAAAACACAACAATGACTTAAAGCTGCTAATAACACAACAGAACTATGTTTTAATAAGCTGCAGACCCAAAGATACAAAAGAGCATTTTAGAGCACAAGTGTGACCCCGGAGCACAAAACCAGTCTACCCCTGTGTTGTTATCTAAATTTTCCTCAGCTGTGTGGTTTAGTGAATATTCTTCAAGTCCCTTGTTTGTCCTGAAATCCTTCAGGCCTAAATTCTTTGGTCTTGCAGCATTTTTGTGTATTTGAACCCTTTCCATCAATGACTGTTTTTTTTGCTTACTGTTCAATCATCGAGGGAGATAATTATTACCTGACCTTTTTTCTGTCAATCATTCATTTATGCTCTGTTCGAGAAACCATTCATTAAGAGCATTGGGCGTGAAAACTTGTGAACAGAATTGCGATGTCTACATTTTTCGTTTTGTCTAAATATTATATTTTTTCCATTTAGTACATCAACTTCATTTGAGCCGTACAGAAGATAGTTATATGTGTCCGTAGAAGACCAAATATAGTTAAAGGTTTACCCTGATCTTCAAATTCAAAAAGATTTCACCCCGTCTCTATTTGGGTTGTGCATTGGATCTAGTTTGTGCAGTCGCAGGGAATCGAACCAGTGATCTGTGCATTTGCAAGTATCCGATGTTTTATTGCGGTTTGAGCTGTGCAATGCATTCAGAGGGAGAGAATTATAACTTGACTTTTTTTCAAGGTAATCATTCGATTTATTTCTGTGGTTTCTCGTCCTGCTGCAGACGACAATCTATTTGGGACGCTCACACTGGTGAAGCCAATTTGCAGCAGTTTCCATTTCATTTGCAGGTGAGTTTCATGACTCAAACTCTTATTTTGACGGGTTAGTGACTCAAACTCTTATTTTGGAGGGTTAGTGACTCAGACTCTTATTTTGGCGGGTTAGTGACTCAAACTCTTATTTTGGAGGGTTAGTGACTCAGACTCTTATTTTGGCGGGTTAGTGACTCGGACTCTTATTTTGGAGGGTTAGTGACTCAAACTCTTATTTTGGCGGGTTAGTGACTCGGACTCTTATTTTGGAGGGTTAGTGACTCAAACTCTTATTTTGGAGGGTTAGTGACTCGGACTCTTATTTTGGAGGGTTAGTGACTCGGACTCTTATTTTGGAGGGTTAGTGACTCGGACTCTTATTTTGGAGGGTTAGTGACTCGGACTCTTATTTTGGAGGGTTAGTGACTCGGACTCTTATTTTGGCTCCTGTATATCTGACACTTAGTTTAAGGTCAGATGAAATGCTGATGTGGTGTTTGTGAACTCTTGCAGCTCCGGCGCTGGACGTTGGACTGGCAGACACAGCACCTTCGCCTCCTGCAGCTACTGACATCGTGCATCTATGTGTGCCGCCTGGGAAGTGAGCGTCCGACTCAAGACTCTTCCATTTTGGCACACGGGTTAGCAGCACTCGGACTCGCTCACTCACTGGCAGGGTTAGTGACTGAAACTCTTATTTTGGCAGGGTTAGTGACTCAGACTCATTATCTTTGCTTGCAGGATGAAGTGACTCGGACTCATTAATTTTGGATGGTTAGTGACTCGGACTGCTTATTTTGGCGGTCCTAGCTCAGACGACATGACTCTTATTTTGGAGGGTTAGTGAACTACGTCCCAATCTTCATTTTGGAGGGTTCCTGTGATCAGTAAAAACGGACTCTTCTTTGGCACATGATACTGACACTAGTTTAATCAGATGAAATGCTGATGAATGGTGTTTGTGAACTCTTGCAGCTCCGGCGCTGGACGTGGACTGGACAGAACAACAGCACCTTCGCCTCCTGCAGTCACTGACATGTGCATCCATGTGTGCCGCCATGGAAGTGAGCGTCCGCTCAAAGGACCTTCCAAGGGCACACGGTGAGCAGCACACACTCGCTCACTCACTCACAGGGTTTACTGATCTCCGGCAGCAGATCAACACGTTTGTTTGCTTGCAGAATGAAGTGAACGCCATTAAATGGGATCCGTCGGGGATGCTGCTGGCGTCCTGCTCAGACGACATGACGCTAAAGGTAGGAACTACGTCCCAATATTCATTTTTACGGTTCCTGTGATCAGTAAAAACGGATTTATAGCAAATGCATTATGAAAGTGTATATTAAATATGATCAAATGGTGTTTCTCTCACGGCAGATCTGGAGTATGAAGCAGGATTCATGCGTTCACAATCTTGAAGCGCACAATAAAGAGATTTACACGATCAAATGGAGCCCGACCGGCACCGGGAGCGACAATCCCAACGCTAACATGCTGCTAGCCAGGTAACGTCCCGTCCTCCTGCTAACGCTACCTCATCAGCTAGAGGAGAATCAGTGCTCTGATGAGAATACTAATTAATAATAAATCAGATTAGATAATGAAATTAAATACATTAGGAAAAAATATATTAAATAATTAAATTAGATTAAAATAAATTAACAAAAAAATCGACGATTAAAAAATTAAGTAATAAAATAAGTACAATTTAAATAAATAAAACAATAAAATAAGATACAAATTATTAAATCAGTTAACAAAAAAGAATATAATTAATAACAATTAGATTCTAATAAATTAAAACAGATTGTATTAAATTGGTTTAATAAAATTAGATGAAAATACTTTTAAAAATGACTAAAATCAGTTACATTCAAATAAATTACTAAAAACTTTGAAAAATAAAGAACAATTAGATTAAAATAAATAATAAAATTACATTAAATATATTGAATTAGATAAAAAAATATTTTAAAGCAATATATGTATATGAATTAATTAATATTAATTATGATAATTATTACATTAACATTTGAAATTTATATTAAAGAAATGTTTAGATTATTAATTTTACAAACAAAAATACAATATAGAGTACTATAGTGTGTAAAATATATATATATATATATACTTAATAGATGAAATGATAATATTTTCCAAATAATGATTTAGGCATATTTATAATAACAATAATGCAGAGAACTAACAGTACTTTAGTTGAGTGAACGTTCTAGTATCTTAATAGGATCAAATGATCATATTTAGTGGGATCCAAAGTAATTGAAAGTAGGCGATCTTATAACAGACTAATTTTTCAGCACGAACTCGGTGTCTGATGCGTGTCTAGATGTTTAGGATCACATGATCTATCGCTGGGATCTAAAGCTCCTGAAAGAGCCGGATCCTAAACAGACTAAAGCACGCTCGAGACTGTGGGACGTGGATCGAGGCGTCTGCACCCACACGCTCACCAACACCAGGAGCCCGTCTACAGCGTCCTGCGCCTCCTTCGACTCCACGGTGGACTGTGGGACGTGGATCGAGGCGTCTGCACCCACACGCTCGCCAAACACCAGGAGCTCCGTTCGACAGCGTGGCCTTCAGTCGGACGGCAGGTTCCTGGCCAGCGGCTCCTTCGACAAGTGTGTTCACATCTGGGACACGACGGTGAGCACCGCCAGCTCTAGCGCTCTTCACACACACCGGGGGGGGATCGATCCAGCGCTCTCCACTGACTTTGTGTAGCCGGAAGCTGCCTCCTTGTCATTTCTGACTCATAACAAAAACACAACAATGACTTAAAGCTGC
>CM049827.1:542169-547169 GCA_027422435.1 Schizopygopsis pylzovi | reverse complement strand
GTGTCACATGATCTTCAGAAATCATAATATGCTGCGACCATTCAAAAAATAAACATACTTTTATTCATCAAGGTTGCATTGAATTGATCAAAATACAAAGACATTTCTAATGTAACAAAACAAATATTTAAAAAAAAATACAATTTATTAACTTTTTATTCATCTGTGGATCCTGAAAAATAAAATGCATCACGGTTTCCACAGAAATATTGTGCAGCACGACTTATTAATAATAATCAGAAATGTTTCTCGAGCAGAGAATCAGTATATTATTATGATTTCTGATGCTACTGATGCTGAAAATACACAGAAATAAATGACAGTTTAACTTATAGAAATGAAGGAGCCGAGCACTACAGAAGAACGCAAGGCAGAATGATTAGATTAAGTGCAACAATAAGTAATTAAAGACATTTGATTTTGAAGATGATTTTTGTCTAAATTAAAAATCATAACTACAATCACTAGTAATATGAAATAAGGGTTCAAAGAAAAACAAAGTGGCAGACGAGACGTTCGGCCAGTTATGGCATAATTGATATTCTTGGCGTGACCATACGCCAAAGTGTTTATAAAATATGGTATTTTATGACAAAATTCAAAATGGCGAATCTAAAGAGACCCGTTTAGCCAAACCGTTCAGAAGTTATAAGCAAAAATAGCCACTTTTATATCTCCTGACAGCTAGGTGGTGCTGTGCCGAAACCGTGCATCTCTCCTCAGGTCATGGTTGATATAACACACACCAAGTCTGGGGTGAATATGCAGAAGCGTTGTGTAGATACAGCTTCACGTCTGTTCTGGCGTGCTCGTTTTGCCGGCATGGTCTGAAGATGATCTGAGCCAATTATGGTGAAAATCAGAGTTTGAAAAAAATATGTTTTTCATATAATTGAAAATTGAAAAAACTCTTAACCCATAGAAATGTACATTTCATTTAGCAAATGTAATTTTCATGGCAGAAAAAAAAATATTTCTAGACCTTATGGTTCAAAAGTTATTAGCATAAACACGAGTGCAACTCTGAACTGTTGGTGGCGCTGGAGAGTTTGTGTTAGAGGCTCCAAATTTGGTGCGTTTAATATTAATACTGTCTTCAATCAGTGTGCCAAATTTCATAACCGTTTACCATACGGTTCAATGGGCCGACTCAATAGAGGAAGACGACAACAACTAATGGATGTTTTTGAGCATAGTTGTTTGAAATTGCAATAATATGTCAAGATCAAATAAATGCAGCCGTGGGGATCAGAAGAGATTTTCAAAACCTCAATTGTTTATTTCTTACACGTACAAATACAGCTGAGGTCTGATTTGAAGATGTATACTCTACAGATGTGACAGTGAAACGGCGATCAGCAGGCTGTGTAGGGTGTGTGTCTGTGTTCCCGCTGCGCTCCGTTACCTTCAGACTGGACACTGATGGCGTCTGAGACCTGCTGCTGATGCTGATGCTGCTGTCCGTTGGAGCTCAGGTTCTTCTTGATCTCCTGCACATGGCTTTGGTAGAGCAGCGCCGATCCGGCGACGGCCGTGTATCCACCCGCCAGCGACGTGGAGGCCGAGTCCCAGGGCAGCTCGCGCCGTCTCTGCCGGCCGAAGTCCACGTTCAGCCCCGTCCAGCCGTGAAACGCCAGCGTGTTGAGAAACCCCTGCATGGGGTTCAGGACCGCCTGAGGACAGATGCGTTTAACCAATCTCGCTCAAGTAAGGTCCACACTGGGTCGTTTTTAACCCAAGCGCTGGGTAAATATAGGACGGGTTCAGTTCACCCAGTAAATTGGGTTATTTATTACACCCATCATAACGTGTTGATTCATTTGTATTATAAAACTAGCTTTTTTTAAACTTTATGCATAAAATAATGTTTACAGATGAACTTAAATCCTCTAAGCTTTTGTCAAATTCTCCACAACCCCTGGTTTACGTGATAACTTCCTTTATTTCTCATTTACAGAACTGTTTATTTTGTAAACGACGTTTGTTTAGTGATTCACACCACGCGTATAAATATTGAAACGTTCTTGAATCAAGATGCATTTATTGGAAGTGAAATGGCTTCAGATATTATGTCTTGTTTTATGAAAAAATATCTGCCAATAGTGTAAGAAAAATAATTCAAAGGCTAAACAAGATAATTTTTCTATTTAGTTTTTATTCAAAATTTGCTTTAATCTTTTGTTTTTCAGTCACATACATGCTGCGAAATTTGGGGAATGACATTCACATATTTATGCTGGATTCACTCTCGAAATATCATAATACATAATAGTGACACGCATATGATGGACAGAAATATAACACGCTGTCATGTGATTCGGTGCATAACAGAAACACTCACCATTATGAACCACGTGATGAGCGCGGCGTTACGGACGTTCTTCAGATCGCCGGCTTTAACATCGTCCTGCGTCTCCAGATAAAACAGCAGACTCTCGTTGATGATGTTGGGCAGCCAGCTGACGTGATGAAGAGCACAGAATCACTGATCATGTGTTCATTATTGATTGAACTGTTTCTTTAAGAGAACCTTCAGATTATAAAAAGTTCAAGAGTATTTAAAGAGGAGGATGTGAATCTCTTCGAGAGTTTCGTACCAGATGACGAACACCAGCATGATCTTAAAGAAGCGTATTTTGATCTCGGATCCGAGTCGTCTCTCGTTCTCGGTGTAGATGCCCTGTTGACCCTTCAGCAGCGACGTCACTGCATTAAAACACGAGATCATCTGAGATCAATCACACCCGGGGTATGAACTCAATTAGTGGAGGATTTACTTTAAAACTATTTTTACTTAAAAATTGCTTGTAAAATTAGCTGAAAATGGTCATCACAGATGTAGAGGAGTGTGTTTCTACATCAGATTTGGAGAAATGTAGCATCGCATCAGTGTCACAGTAGTGAATGGGTGCCGTCAGATTAGAGTCCAAACTGATGGAAAAAGTGCATCTGCTGTTGTCTCTCACATCAAAATCCAGCCACATATTTGTTTAGAGCTGTTTTGTCTTGTAAACGCTGCTTGATCTGAGCAGATTTCTCTCCTGATTCAGACCAGAACACTTCTTCACTGGAGGAAGAGTTATTATGGATTATGGACTCCATGGTACTTGAGTTAAAAACGTCTTAATAGTGGATTTGTTTCATCTTTTGTCTTCTCCAGATGTTAACTAATGGACTGGAGTGCTGTGATGTTTTTATCAGACTCTCATTCTGACGGCACCCATTCACTGCAGAGCATCCATTGACTCTCATTCTGACGGCACCCATTCACTGCAGAGCATACAATGACTCTCATTCTGACGGCACCCATTCACTGCAGAGCACCCATTGACTCTCATTCTGACGGCACCCATTCACTGCAGAGCATCCATTGCTGAGACACATTTCTACAAACCTGATGAAGAAACAAACTCATCTCAGAAGATCTAAAGGTGAGCACATTTTCAGCTAGGGTTCATTTTTAACCCAAACTACTGTTTTAAAGGGTTAGTTCACCCAAAAGTGAAGATTAGTCTGTGTTTCACTCCCCCTCGCGGCATCATAGGTGTATATGACTGTCTCCTTTCAGACCAATCCAATCAGAGTTATATTAAACATGGTCCTGGCTCTTCTAAGCGTTGTTATTGCAGTGGGTGGGTGTTTCCGTTCAACAGTCCAAAACTGAAGCCAATCCCTGCGTTTTTGCAAGAATTTCTTATTTATTGTTTTGTTTTTTCATTCAAGGATTCACTACAGGAGGCCTTTATTCACATCCATCCCCCCCCCCCCCCGGAGCCACGAGAGGCACGTTTCATAAAGGATGCATGCTTTATTTGATGTGTTTTGGGCTGTTGAACAGAAACACCCACCCACTGTAATGATAGAGCTCAGAAGAGCTAATATAACTCTGATTGTATTGGTCTGGAATTGGTCGTATACACCTGCTCGAGGGACTAATCTTCACGTGTACTGATCGTTTCTCTACTCACCAGCAGACACGGTCCGTGTGAACAGCACTGGGTTGACGAGCAGCACCAGCAGCATGGGAGCGTATGTGGTGATGTAGTGAGGAATGGCGTGCTGAAGACCGTTCTCACAGCTCACATGACAAACACATTCAGCTCAGATCACATGCATGCATTTCATCTGAAGTGACTGCATGTGTTCCTTCATGCATTTACTGCCAATCAAACCCGGGACCTTGGAGTTGCTCATTTACATAATCATATGCAACATATATCGTTAGCATTGTTTACACACTGAAAAATAACTGGTTTAAACACAATTATCACAGAAATTGCTAGTAAAATTCACAAATAATTAGAAAGTAAGTAACATGAATTTGTGTTTTTTTAAAGAAAATTTTGATTTAGAAAATTAATGTTTTATTTTTTGTTACTGTAATGAATAATAATGTTATTTAGAAGACTAACACATCGAATTAAACAAGAATTTGTTTTAAAGATTTATAACATTTTAAGATTTTCTATCCACCGTAATAATTAATAATGTGCTAATTAGAAGACTTTTATTTGAGCTTGAATGCATGCTTATGTAAATCATGCGCCTCTATTTTGAAATGTAAAAAGTTTATTTACCTATTTATACATTATTCTTTTAATTTTTGTTCGTATTTATTTATTTTTAATATTTAAGTAGAAAGGTTGAAATAATATTTTCTTGCTAAATCTACTCCAATAATCTGATGTATTTATAATAGTTTTATGCACAATTTTTATTTTTTTTTTTTTATGTTTGGTTTTAGATATTTAGATGTAGACATTTTAATATTTTCTTTTGGCTGTAATAAATAATAATGTATTATTTATAAGACTTTTATTTGTGAGTCTGATGCACCTGTTTTCTGAGGAATAAAATTATTTTATTTACTTATTTTGATATTATTATTTTTTTTCTTAGCATTTATTTATTTTTTAGTTTTGAAGTAGATAGTATTTTCTTGTAAATCTATTCCAATGATCCATATTTTATTTACAATAATTTTAAATAATATTTTATTC
>CM049827.1:529669-537169 GCA_027422435.1 Schizopygopsis pylzovi | reverse complement strand
AAACACACGAATCAATCATTCACAAGAGATGAACGTGTTTAGAGCATACTTCAGCAGCTGATTACTCACAGACAGAAAACACATGAATCAATCATTCACAAGAGATGAACGTGTTTAGAGCATACTTCAGCAGCTGATTACTCACAGACAGAAAACACACGAATCAATCATTCACAAGAGATGAACGTGTTTAGAGCATACTTCAGCAGCTGATTACTCACAGACAGAAAACACACGAATCAATCATTCACAAGAGATGAACGTGTTTAGAGCATACTTCAGCAGCTGATTACTCACAGACAGAAAACACATGAATCAATCATTCACAAGAGATGAACGTGTTTAGAGCATACTTCAGCAGCTGATTACTCACAGACAGAAAACACACGAATCAATCATTCACAAGAGATGAACGTGTTTAGAGCATACTTCAGCAGCTGATTACTCACAGACGGAAAACACAGGAATCAATCATTCACAAGAGATGAACGTGTTTAGAGCATACTTCAGCAGCTGATTACTCACAGACAGAAAACACACGAATCAATCATTCACAAGAGATGAACGTGTTTAGAGCATACTTCAGCAGCTGATTACTCACAGACAGAAAACACACGAATCAATCATTCACAAGAGATGAACGTGTTTAGAGCATACTTCAGCAGCTGATTACTCACAGACGGAAAACACACGAATCAATCATTCACAAGAGATGAACGTGTTTAGAGCATACTTCAGCAGCTGATTACTCACAGACGGAAAACACACGAATCAATCATTCACAAGAGATGAACGTGTTTAGAGCAAACTTCAGCAGCTGATTACTCACAGACAGAAAACACACGAATCAATCATTCACAAGAGATGAACGTGTTTAGAGCAAACTTCAGCAGCTGATTACTCACAGACGGAAAACACACGAATCAATCATTCACAAGAGATGAACGTGTTTAGAGCATACTTCAGCAGCTGATTACTCACAGACGGAAAACACATGAATCAATCATTCACAAGAGATGAACGTGTTTAGAGCATACTTCAGAGCTGTTTGGAAAGGAGCGTGTCTGAAGGGCCGGTGTTTGGACAGTCTGGAGCGTAGAGCGGTTCAGCGGCGAGAGCAGATCCCGCTAAACGGGCTGGAAGCTCGTGATGAACTCGGTGGCCGGGTCGCGGTTTGGGACAGCAGAAGGTCTCCAGCCGCGGAGAAGCCATGATGGAGCTCTGCCGGAGAACAGGAGGAGAAAAGAAGAGAAGAGGGAAAGTCTTTCATGACTCTGAGCTGCGACTGAATCACGAGCTCCAGCATCATGTGCTTCGAGTTAATCTGGAGAACAAGAAACAGAGCCCAGAGACTCTTGTGATGTGTGTGTGTGTGTCTGTGTGTGTGTGTGAGAGAGAGAGAGAGAATGTATGTGTGTGTGTGAGAGAGAGAGAGAGAGAGAGAGAGAGAGAATGTATGTGTGTGTGCTTGCGTGCGAGAGTGTGTGTGTGAGAGAGAGTATGTGTGTGTGTGTGTGCGCGCGTGCGCGTGCGCGTGTGTGTGCGCGCTTGCGTGCGAGAGTGTGTGTGTGTGAGAGAGGGAATGTGTGTGTGTGTGTGTGTGTGTGTGGTTGCGTGCGAGAGTGTGTGTGTGTGTATGTGTGTGTGAGAGAGAGAGAGAGTGTGCGAGTGTGTGTGCGTGCGTGTGTGTGTGTGTACTTGCGTGCGAGAGTGTGTGTGCGTGCGTGTGCACGAGAGTGTGTGTTTCATATTCGTGTCAGAAAAATGCTCAGTAGGCTGCAGGGCAGTCCTAATTGATGGTTACTCTGAATTCTTGAGATGCCTTCTATCGACAAAATGTCAAGCCAAAGTACAAAAAATAGAATATGGTGAAAAAGTTATTCTTGTAACTTATTTCAAAAAGTGCAACTTTCATATATTTTAGATTCATTACATGTAGAGTAAAACATTTCAAAAGTTGTTTTGTTTTAATTTAGATGATTAGAGCTTACAGCTCATGAAAGTCATAAATCAGTGTCTCAAAATATTAGAATATTTACATTTGAGTTTCAATAAATGGCCATCCATACAGTATAAATGATGTTATCTCTTGTTCTTTGAAAGCACAATAATGAGGAACACTGCTGACTTGCCAATGGTCCAGAAGATGATCATTGACACCCTCCACAAAGAGTTGTGAGTCACAGAGGGTCATTACTGGGGGGGGGGGGGGTTCAAGGAGTGCTGTATCAAAGCATATTAAATACAAAGTTGACTGGACGAAATTGTATAGGAAAATGTGCACAAGCAACAGGGATGACCGCAAGCTTGAGAATACTGTCAAGCAAAGCAGATTCAAACACTTGGGAGCGCTTCACAAGGAGTGAACTGAAGCTGGAGTCAGTGCATCAAGAGTCACCACGCTCAGACATCTTCAGGAAAAGAGCTACCAAGCCACTTCTGAAACAGAAACATCATCAGAAGCATCTTACCTGGGTTAAAGAGAAGAACTGGACTGATGAGGGAGAGTGGAGAGACACAGAATCCATGTTCTTGAGGTCCAGTGTGAAGTTTCCACAGTCAGTGATGATTTGGGCTGCCATGTCATCTGCTGGTGTTGGTCCTCTGTTTTCTGAAGTCCACAGTCAACACAGCCATCTACCAGGACATTTTAGAGCACTTCATGCTTCCTTCTGCTGACAAGCTTTATGGAGATGCTGATTTCATTTTCCAGCAGGACTTGGCACCTGCCCACACTGCCAAAGATACCAAAAGCTGGTTCAATGACCATGGTGTTACTGTGCTTGATTGACCAGCAAACTCACCTGACCTGAACCCCATCGAGAATCTATGATGAGAGACACCAGACCCAACAATGCAGAAGAGCTGAAGAACCTGGGCTTCATTACACCTGAGCAGTGCCACAGACTGATTGCCTTTTTTATAGTAAATTAATTTACTATAGTATGGTTCAAAAACACTATAGTATTTGCTTTACATTACTATAGCATTTGTAATGGTTAAACAATACGTGACTTTGGATGAAAGCGTCTGATAAATGCAGAAATGTAAATGTAAGGCTTGAGTGACTCCTTACTTTAATAAACCCGCAGCAGTAAGACAATAAAAGATATTCATGTTCAGTAAATATGCACATAGTTCTCCTTCAGAAGAAGCAGGAGTGGGCCTGCATCTCAATGTGCACACTATCCATCCTTTCTATGTGATAGTAGTCATTTTCAATGCTATTCAGGGCAGATAGGGTGGATTGAATGCACATTGGGACGCAGCGGATCCGCTAACCTGTCTATATACTCGTCAAGATGCATTAAATTGATCAAAGTGGCAGTATAAAGACATGTATAATGTTACAAAAGATTTATATTTTAAATAAATGCTGTTCTTTTTAACTTTCTATTCATCTGTGAATCCTGAAAAATTTAATGTATCACAGTTTCCTCAATAATATTGAGCAGCACGACTGTTTTCAACATTATAATAATCAGAAATGTTTCTTGTGCACCAAATCAGCATATTATTATGATTTCTGAAGATCATGTGACACTGAAGACTGCAGTAATGATGCTGAAAATACACAGAAATAAATTACATTTTAACACATTCGTATTTTATACTACAAAAATATTTAGCAATTTTTACTGTATTTTGATCAAACAAAACCAGTTGTGTGTGTGTGTGTGAGATAGAAAGAGAGAGTGTGTGTGTCTGAGAGAGAGAGTGTGTGTGTGTGTGTGTGTGTGTGTGTGTGTGTGTGTGTGAGAGAGAGTGTGTGTGTGTGAGAGAGAGTGTGTGTGTGTGAGAGAGAGTGAGTGTGTGTGTGTGTGTGTGTGTGTGTGAGAGAGAGAGAGAGAGAGAGTGTCTGAGAGAGAGAGGGCGAGAGTGTGTGTGTGAGAGAGAGAGAAAGAGTGTGTGTGTCTGAGATGGAGAGAGAGTGTGTGTGTGTGTGAGTGTGTGTGTGTCTGAGAGAGAGAGGGAGAGTGTGTGTGTGTGTGTGTGTGTGTGAGAGAGAGAGAGTGTCTGAGAGAGAGAGGGTGAGAGTGTGTGTGTGAGAGAGAGAGAGAGAGAGAGATGTCTGAGAGAGAGAGAGAGAGGGTGAGAGTGTGTGTGTGAGAGAGAGAGAGAGAGTGTGTGTCTGAGAGAGAGAGAGGGAGAGTGTGTGTGTGTGTGTGTGTGAGAGAGAGAGAGAGAGGGTGAGAGTGTGTGTGTGAGAGAGAGAGAGTGTCTGAGAGAGAGAGAGAGGGTGAGAGTGTGTGTGTGTGTGTGTGTGTGAGAGAGAGACAGAGAGTGTGTGTCTGAGAGAGAGAGGGAGAGTGTGTGTGTGTGTGTGTGTGAGAGAGAGTGTCTGAGAGAGAGAGAGGGAGAGTGTGTGTGTGTGTGTGTGTGTGAGAGAGAGTGTCTGAGAGAGAGAGAGGGAGAGTGTGTGTGTGTGTGTGTGTGTGTGTGAGAGAGAGAGGGTGAGAGTGTGTGTGTACGAGAGAGAGATAATGTGTGTGTGTGATGCTCCTCTTCAGCAGCAGGTGTCAGTGTGAGACCAACTTCCATCACACACACCATAAAACACCGCCTCCATCAACATCTGATCTGATGACTACAACCTCATCTCATAACTGCTCATATCATCACAACAAGCAAGCTCTCAAAAAAACTAGGGTTGTTATAAATGTGATATTTCTGAAATGGTTTGGTTCTCAGCCGTGATATTACAGTAGGAAAAAAAAATCATAACTTCAAATAAAATAAACTTATATATATATAAGCTTTAAACTAGTTTCTTAGGGTTATAAAACAAATGTTAAAAGCGTCTTAATGCTGGATTTGTTTCTTTTGTCTTCTCCAGGTGTTAACTGATGGACTGTGGATTATTGTGATGTTTTTATCAGACACTCATTCTGACGGCACCCATTCACTTCCATTGCTGAGACACATTTATACAAACCTGATGAAGAAACAAACTCATCCTAATCTTCGATGATGTTTAATTGACCAATCACGACATATTTAATACGTTTTTTTTTTTTTTTTTACCTCAAGACAATAAACACACTTTACACATGCTTTACAATTTATTCCAAACTAGTTAACCTTAATTAGTTCTTGTACAAACAGATCACGCTAAAGCAGATTCAGTCATTTGCATTAAAAAAGCACAGTGATGCATAACAAAAGTGTCTGTTTTATTATTCACACATTCATACTTGTATAAAATACTATATATAATATTAAAATCCGAGTGAGTTAATTCCAGTTGCATGATCTTATAGAAGTCTGTATAAATTATAGCATGATTCAGTCTGTGTTGGACGGTCGGTGCCGGGTCAGACGAGCTTCATGACGTCCAGAGCGACACCGTGAGGGCCAATAGAAATGATCAATCATTCACAAGAGATGAACGTGTTTAGAGCATACTTCAGCAGCTGATTACTCACAGACGGAAAACACACGAATCAATCATTCACAAGAGATGAACGTGTTTAGAGCATACTTCAGCAGCTGATTACTCACAGACAGAAAACACACGAATCAATCATTCACAAGAGATGAACGTGTTTAGAGCATACTTCAGCAGCTGATTACTCACAGACAGAAAACACACGAATCAATCATTCACAAGAGATGAACGTGTTTAGAGCAAACTTCAGCAGCTGATTACTCACAGACAGAAAACACACGAATCAATCATTCACAAGAGATGAACGTGTTTAGAGCATACTTCAGCAGCTGATTACTCACAGACGGAAAACACACGAATCAATCATTCACAAGAGATGAACGTGTTTAGAGCAAACTTCAGCAGCTGATTACTCACAGACGGGGCTTAGACAGACATCATAGTTCAATTAGGACATTTCAATCATTTTTATAAACGAGCTTAGAACAAAAAAACATTACTGTCTGCATCTGGACACAAAACCAAGGCATTAATACACGTCTCTTTCAGTTGAAACGGCTCAGAGTCTTGAGCCTTGTCTGTGAAACCAGGCGTACAACATGGACATCTTGTATTTAAATATGCAAATGAGGTTGCATATGCATACATTTCATAAAGCCAGGTTCAAACTTCTTGTTTGATTTTGTTGACAAACAAAGAGTTTTGGATTTCTCTTTTCATCTCTCCATAAATCAGAAAATTATGGAAGCTTGTTTCTGCTATGAAATAAAAAAGGTTATTGTTTTATTTTCTTTAAAAAAAAGATTGTGAGATTTCTTTATATCCCACAATTATGACTTTATAGCTCACAATTATGACTTTATAGCTCACAATTATGACTTTATAGCTCACAATTATGACTTTATAGCTCACAATTATGACTTTATATCCCACAATTATGACTTTATAGCTCACAATTATGACTTTATATCCCACAATTATGACTTTATAGCTCACAATTATGACTTTATAGCTCACAATTATGACTTTATAGCTCACAATTATGACTTTATAGCTCACAATTATGACTTTATAGCTCACAATTATGACTTTATAGCTCACAATTATGACTTTATATCCCACAATTATGACTTTATAGCTCACAATTATGACTTTATAGCTCACAATTATGACTTTATAGCTCACAATTATGACTTTATATCCCACAATTATGACTTTATAGCTCACAATTATGACTTTATAGCTCACAATTATGACTTTATAGCTCACAATTATGACTTTATATCCCACAATTATGACTTTATAGCTCACAATTATGACTTTATAGCTCACAATTATGACTTTATAGCTCACAATTATGACTTTATAGCTCACAATTATGACTTTATAGCTCACAATTATGACTTTATAGCTCACAATTATGACTTTATAGCTCACAATTATGACTTTATATCCCACAATTATGACTTTATAGCTCACAATTATGACTTTATAGCTCACAATTATGACTTTATAGCTCACAATTATGACTTTATAGCTCACAATTATGACTTTATATCCCACAATTATGACTTTATAGCTCACAATTATGACTTTATATCCCACAATTATGACTTTATAGCTCACAATTATGACTTTATAGCTCACAATTATGACTTTATATCCCACAATTATGACTTTATAGCTCACAATTATGACTTTATAGCTCACAATTATGACTTTATAGCTCACAATTATGACTTTATATCCCACAATTATGACTTTATAGCTCACAATTATGACTTTATAGCTCACAATTATGACTTTATAGCTCACAATTATGACTTTATATCCCAAAATTATTACTTTTTTGTTTTTCTAGTGAAATTTTATAGTATCACTATTACTTGTTTTAAAATTTGCAATCAATATTTATCAAACAACTTTTTTTCTAATTATTGATTTGGCTCTAAGTATTGCTACACGAGAAGTTCTCATGACCTTCCACAGAAAAATAAAATACAAAAAATTATGAGTATAACTAAATTCTGAGGAAAAAAGCCGGAATTTATGCAATTATGAGAAGAAACAAAATCATAATTGTGAGATCAAATGATAATTTTTTTGATTTG
>CM049827.1:477169-524669 GCA_027422435.1 Schizopygopsis pylzovi | reverse complement strand
CACGTTAGAAATAAAATGCAGTAAAAATAGAGTTCACAATGCATGTTTTCATATTTTTTTTTTCTAAATGAAAAATTCATAATTATATTTGTTGTAACACGTTACAGAAAGGTCTCATTTGTGAACATTAGTAAATCGATCAAGTGATGCGAACCATCAATGAACCAGTATTATTTTTGTGTTATTTATATACTATTATAGTTTTTAATAATATTATGATATTTTACATTTATTTACATTTAAAAAAAAAAATTGTGTGTAAACGTATTTTTTTTATTTGCTCTTTTTAGGTTTAATATATCTTTATCTCCGTTTGCTTTACGTTTTATTTCCAGAAAGTCATTTTTGTTTTTTCAACTTTTATTAATTTAAAAGAAGAGACTCTTTCAAAAACATTAAAAACATGAATTATTTTGACCAGTAAATGTATTTACACCATATAGTTGTAAAATGTGTTTTTGCGTTTTATGTATGAAATTATGAAAAATAATGAAATGATGGAAAGCATGTTGCATTAGCTCAAATATTTAATTAACTGAATTATACACATATAATCATTACCTTATGAATATTTAATATATAACAAATATAATACACAGAAACGAGAGTGTTCAGTTTCATACACAATCAATGTCTTTAATCATAAAGAAACATAATTGGATGTAAACTAGTGTTCAGAGACGAGCGATTCATTTCAGTGAATCAGTTCAAAACTCTGATTCAACATCACTTACAGCGTTCACTGAAGTCTCCACGCATCATTTTTCATATACAGGCTAATATTGCTGTGTATGACTGTGTAGTAGTATATCGGTGAAATGATTTAATATGCTCTCGGCTGTATTTGACTGATGCACGCACACGAGTGCAGTGATGTACCTGATGTGCAGTAATGTGCCCTTGAACGTGGTGCTAGGTTTTCTAGCTCCTCTCAGTCGTCCAGGTTCTGCTCGGTCCAGCATCCAATCAGAACAAAGCATTTACAGAATAACAGTGAAAGACCTTCACTGCAACCCGGCAAACTAAAAGAAGAATCTGAGAACAAATAACACCCATTCATAGGCTCCTAAAAATATGTTTTTGGTTCAACTTTTAATAAATCATTACGCTTCCTGATTTCACTTAATTAGAAACTTTTTGATTACTAAAATGTAATTAAACCCAGAAAAAACATCTAGGACCAAAAAAAAAACAATAATCCAGAAAAAAATTTATCAAAACAAAACCAAGCCAAAAAACTGGATCCATAAAAATTGAAAAAAATTGGGGGGGAAAATATAATGGAATTTGGGACCAAATAACAGTGATTTCATAGGCTTATGCATTAGGACTTGGCAAGCACAATCCAAAAGAGACGTGAATATTGATTTCTTTGAGTTCTTGAGTATTTATTTGATTTGATGATTTCTTCAGCGTGCGTGATCGGCTGACGTCTCACCTTAAAGGCCACGGGGTTTCTGGTGACGTTGTTGAGGATGATCAAACACTTCTTCTCTGACTCTTTAGCACCGAATCGGAGCTCTTCTGATGGACTGAAACACAACACAACACACACGTGATTATTAAGATCACTGTATATATCACGGAGAGACGTTCACACAAGCCCAAACATCAGTGTGTGTGTGTGTCTGTGTCTGTGTCTGTGTGTGTGTGTGTGTGTGTGTGTGTGTGTGTGTGTGTGTGTGTGTCTCTGTGTCTCTGTGTGTGGTGTGTGTGTCTCTGTGTGTGAATGTGTGTGTGTGTGTGTGTGTGTGTGTGTGAGTGTGTGTGTGTCCACTGCTCTGTGTGTGTGTGAGAGAGTGTGTGTGTGTGTGAGTGAGAGAGAGAGAGTGTGAGTGAGTGAGTGTGTGTGTGTGTGTGTGTGTGTGTGTCCACTGCTCTGTGTGTGTGTGTGTGTGTGTGTGTGTGTGAGTGAGTGAGTGAGAGAGTGAGAGAGTGTGTGTGTGTGTGTGTGTGTGTGAGTGTGTGTGTGTGTCTCTGTGTGTGTGTGTGTCCACTGCTCTGTGTGTGTGTGAGAGAGTGTGTGTGTGTGTGAGTGAGAGAGAGAGAGTGTGAGTGAGTGAGTGTGTGTGTGTGTGTGTGTGTGTGTGTGTGTCCACTGCTCTGTGTGTGTGTGTGTGTGTGTGTGTGTGTGTGAGTGAGTGAGTGAGTGAGTGAGTGTGTGTGTGTCCACTGCTCTGTGTGTGTGTGAGTGTGTGTGTCTCTCTGTGTGTGTGTGTGTGTGTGTCCACTGCTCTGTGTGTGAGTGTGTGTGTGTGTGTGTGTGTGTCCACTGCTCTGTGTGTGTGTGTGTGTGGGTGTGTGTGTGTGTGTGTGTGTGTGTGTGTGTGTGAGTGTGTGTGTGTGTGTGTGTGTGTGTGTCCACTGCTCTGTGTGTGTGTGTGTGTGAGTGTGTGTGTGTGTGTGTGTGTGTGTGTGTGTGAGTGTATTTGAGTGTGTGTGTGTGTGTGTGTGTGTGTGTGTGTGTGTATGACTGTGTATTAGTACATTGGTGCATGATTTAATATGACACTCATGTATATAAGTGCTGTATTTGACGAGTGCAGTGATGTACCTGATGTGCAGTAATGTGCCCTTGAACGTGGTGCTAGGTTTTCTAGCTCCTCTCAGTCGTCCAGGTTCTGCTCGGTCCAGCTCTTCAAGGAAGTTCACCTGAAAAACATCAAGATAGAAAAGCATGACATCAGGTCTGGTTTTGTGCTCTCAAACCCGTTCACATGCTCCGAACGTTGCATTAACGTACCGCTCGAAAACAGATGTAAACAACCTGCAAGACAAATGAATTACAATAAATAGAAAAGCACAACATCAAGTTATATTCTGTGCTCACAGCCCCAATATCGACACAGCAAAGAATTAATGCTGCTTAAAGGACATGTTTAAAGATTAATAACCTGTATGACAGAATACTCGCAATAAACAGGAAAACATTTTGTGCTCACAAACCCGTTTAAGTGATACACACTGATACATGCTGCAGAAAAACTGACATTTTAAGATTAATAAAAAAATGCAATAACGAGGAAAGCACGGCATCGGGTCCAGATTTTGTGCTATTGAATTATTAAATATAACACTAATATCACACAGCATAGAAAGAGCGTTGCATGCATACTGCTGCACAAAAATGATGATTAATAACCTGTACGATAAATTAATAGCAATAAATAGAAAAGCATTACATGAGGTCCAATTTTGAACCTGCTCGATCGCTCAAATATTAATAAACTAATGCCATAAAGTATAGAATGAGCTTTGCATGAATGTTGCTGCTCAGAAAGAGATATTTTCAGATTGATAACACCAAAAATGATACTATTATTTTAAGGAAAGTGGTTGCAAACTATTTATTTTAACAATATTTAATAACAAAAATGGACAGTTAGTCAACTATATGTGTTTGTTTAAATGTAGCTAAACTAAATCGATCATAACCACTTATCTTAAATAAACATGAGTTAATTAAATGAGTCATTTCTTCAGTGAATAAACATCAGGTCTGGTTTTGTGCTCACGAACCCGTTTAAACAAACCGATGTATGCAGCATAGAAAGAAAGTTGCTGCTCAAAAATGGAGATATTTAAAGATTAATAATCTGTTTGATAAATGATTGCAAAAAACACAACGAGGCATTATTCTGTGTTCATGAAGCAGTTCACAAGCTCAATATAGACACGCTGATACCATGCGGTGTAAAGCACCAAAAACAGCCCATTTAAAGATTAATAATCTGTGCAATAAAGAACAGAATAAGAACTGTAACGGGGTTTTGAAGACGATTAAACCAAAAAAGCAGCTGACTTTATTTTCATGTTCAATGAGAATTGGCTTTTCTATGGTGACTGAAACGCAAAGTCAAGCAGGCCTCGGCTGTATATGAATTATCAGCAACCAATGAGATCAAAAATGAGGAAGAAAACCAGAAGAAAGAGTCGATGTGAGCGCGAGCCGTCAACACATGACTAAACACACTGAAACACTTCCCATTTTAACTTGATCCGGTCACAAAGCACCGAACGGAAACTGCTGAACACACGCTTTCGTCAGAAACAAAGGTGAAGCGAAACTCTGGCGCTGGGTCAGGGGTCAAGGTCAAAGGTCACCGGGTCGTTAGGAAACGTTCACTCATTAAAGAGGCAGATTAGATTTGAAATGTTCTGGACTTTATTCAGAGTTTGATTGAAAAATCACCAGATTACATGAAGTGTTCTTCACATGCGATTACATTATACAACATGTCAGTCAATCATTAGTGATTCAATTATTTATATTGCATACAGTACAGTAATGAATCACACTACTCGTAACATTGTTTTTAGAAGAATAAAACACACTTGTTTATGAAATGTAAATATGGAAAAACTTCATTTTGATGGAGTGTTAGTGCAAAACTGAAATGATTCAATAGTGGGTCTATATCGGTGTTCAAACTGTCATGATGCTAACGAGGGTCTACATTAGTTCCTCTGTACGCTCTCGGAGCTCCTACACACTACAAGAAGAATCTCAGATCGTGATCCACATCAAACCGGATCCGCCTGAAACCTGCCGCGTTTCTGAAGTTAGTTCGTGTATGTTTTAGCACGAGTTATGCTTCGTCTTTACTGCCTTGGAATCAATGTTTTCACTGAGTAGAGACCTCTAAACCTCAGGAAACTGACCGATCCGGCTCCTTAAAGGAGTAGTGCACCTACAAAGAGTTGAAATTGTGCTCAACTGTAGGTCTATCGAAGATCAGGATGCGTTTGTTTCTTCATCAGGTTTGGAGAAATGTGTCTCAGCAATGGATGCTCTGCAGTGAATGGGTGCCGTCAGAATGAGAGTCTGATAAAAACATCACAGCACTCCAGTACATCAGTTATCATCTGGAGAAGACACATCCATCAAGATGTTTTTAAGATCCATAATCCATTCTGACGGCACCCATTCACTGCAGAGCATCCATTGCTGAGACACATTTCTCCAAACCTGATGAAGAAACAAACTCATCCACATCTTTATTCTTTTGCTTTTGAACTACAAGTCATTAAATCAAATCTTTGCTTTGTGTATCTTTAACTACACACCGTTATGAACAATAAGCAACTACACTATCATATCTCAAGCCTTAAAATGATCATTCATCCAAATATTACTTTGTGTTCCAATATTATTACAAAATATTGGATTCTATCTTTTTATCAACTGGTTTTCTTTCAACTAGCACAAGTTTTCTATTTGTGGATTGATTATAAGTATTATTAATCTGAGCTTATGCACCTCAGTTTTAGAGTAAAACATCTTATTTGTGGATTGTTTGGGCTCAAAAATAGAGTAACATTCAGATCAATAAGCTCCAGAAAGAAACACATAACCTGTGCTAAATGAAAGAAGACAAGTTAATAAAAAGATTAAATACAATATCTGAGCCTGGAACACAAAAGCAGTCATAAGCAGCAATAGCCAACAATACATTGTATGGGTCAAAATTATTGATTTTTATTTTATGCTAAAAATCATTAGGATATTAAGATCATGTTCCATGTAAATTTCCTACCATAAATATACCAAAAGTTAATTTTTGATTATTAATATGCATTGCTAAGAACTTCATTTGGACAACTTTAAAGATGATTTTCTCAATGTTTAGATTTTTTTGCACCCTCAGATTCAAATATTGTCCGATCATAACAAACCATACATCAATGGAAATATTATTTATTCAGCTTTCAGTTGATGCATAAATCTCAATTTCACAAAACGTATCCTTATGACTTGTTTTGTGCTCCAGGGTCACATATTTGGTGATAATTCAGAATAATGCAATTATTTGCAGGCCGGTCCTTTTTTGGGGCAAAGTTGTTTAACCCCGTGTGAGCACCGTCAGTAAGTTCAGTCCGATGCGATAACAATAACTAGTATTTTCAGGAAATGAAAATGTTCAAGTGAGCCACCATGACGGTTGATTCAGATAAAACGGTTTCTGTTGAATCAGGAAACACTCAGTATTTTTATACGGAGGAATGCAGACGCTCCAGAACCGGTTCTAGATTCCCAACAACAGTACTCTCTAGTGTGTAAGAGCCCCGAGACGTTTAACACAATAACAATCAAATAAAACATCGAATCTAATAAACCCCGTAACCAGACGGTGATTTGTTAAAAATATCAATCAGAAAAGCATTCATATCATGTGAAATGCCACGGAAACAGACGCGTCTGGTTCGGAGCTGTTGAAATGGATTGGACTCATGGGATGGATCTGGTTTGGCTCTGGAAGATGCAGGCACTCGAGGGTGTAGACACATCTACAATGTCTTACCAGTCCTTGTTTTAAGACAGACAGAGAAGGACATGAGAAAAACAGAGTTTCTCTCCTTCATCTTCTCCATAGAATTGAGACGATTCTTTAATAAAGAGTCTAAAGCCATGAATCAAATCAAGCAAAGGGACACGTCTTCACAGACGCAGTCATAAGCAGCACAGCTATATTTGCAGCAATAGCCAACAATACATTGTATGGGTCAAAATTATACATTTTTATTTTATGCAAAAAAATCATTAGATATGAAGATATTTTATACCGTAAATATATCAAAACTTCATTTTTGATTATTAATATGCATTGCTAAGAACTTCATTTGAACAACTTTAAAGATGATTTTCTCAATATTTAGATTTTTTTGCACCCTCAGATTCCAGATTTTCAAATATTGTCCAAACCATACATCAATGGAAATATTATTTACTCAGCTTTCAGATGATGTATACATCTTAATTTAAAAGAAATGGACCCTTATGGTTTTGTGCTCCAGGGTCACATGTGATTATCATCTCACTAATAAAGAGGCCAAAAGAGAGCAAGAGAGATTAGAGGCAAAGAGGAGCTTCAGCCGTGTCACTACAGCGTACAGCATCAGCATGCTTTGATTTCAAATCACAACGGTCAAAGAATATTGATTCAGAAGCTCAAATGCATAGTCAAAGGTACAAGAATTATTCACAAAATGAATAATTATTCACGATTCCAAAGTAAGAATAGATTCATTGTTGGCATCCAAGAATGAGTTAATCGCACGAAAATGATCAAGAACATGTCCGGGTCATATTTCAAAATCAAAAGAAAATTATATTTTGCATAGGGAAAATGATGTATTTCAAGGATTATTCATATTTTTGCACTATTTTGATGAGAATTAACCCTGTAAAGTCTGATAAGTCAGAATGTTTTGTCTTTTCTTTTTTAGAAACAGTTTAGACAAAATATTTAAAATAAGTTTGCATTTGTTTTGTATCTTATCTGATCAATCAGGCTTTTACGGTTCATATAGTTTGATATAATGAGAATATGGAGGAAAAAAACGGCTCTGTTTTATTCAAAACTGATACTCAAACTGAGCAAAAATATGCAATTTGGTGCAGATGCTGACATTTATATGGATCAAAATTCTGATGCTTGTAACGTAAATCAATGACAGTATAGCAGATACATATCAGTGTTCATTTTATATCTCCAATAAGAAAATCAATAAAGTACAAATAAAAAAATATTAATGGATAATCAAGTAAAGCTGAGCAGCCCAGTCCAGTAAGTGTTCTTCTGGAAACATGACTACAGTTATTCTGACGTTTACTTGATCAAAATCAGTCAAGATTTGACAAAAAAACACACGTGAAGCAACAGCTGAAGCTGGATGTTTGTACAATTACACTAAAAGAGCTTTTCCTTGATTCAAAAACTATCAATCAGATGAAAGAAGACATGGAGTAGATTGTGTGTGACAGTTTATCAGCCAAGTTTGATCATCTGGAAGCCTTCGAAATGTGTAGGCTTTATGGGGTTAAAGACATTTTCTTGTCTAATTCTCATTACCAAGATGCAAAAAAAGTATGAGCTGTCAAAGATTTATCAAAATATAATTTCTTTAGATTTTTGTGGAAATATGACCTGGATTTGTGAACAAGGACACGTAGATTAGACAGAACGCAGCGAATGAACGAGAGGAGATGCGGTATACCTTCTTGAGTTTGATTGACTGCTCAGAATTGAGACAATTCTCCAATAAAGAGTCTAAAGCCATGAATCAAATCAAGCGGAATCACAGACGTGTCCCTGGAGCACAGACGCAGTCATAAGTAGCAATAAACAATGCATTGTATGGGTCACAATTATACATTTTTCTTTTATGCAAAAAAAATCATTAGATATTAAGATCATGTTCCATGAAGATATTTTGTACTGTAAATATATCAAAACTTAATTTTGCATTGAAATATGCATTGCTAAAGACTTAATTTGAACAACTTTAAAGATGATTTTCTCAATGTTTAGAATTTTTTGCACCCTCAGATTCCAGATTTACAAATATTGTCCGATCATAACAAACCATACATCAATGGAAATATTATTTATTCAGCTTTCAGATGATGCATACATCTCAATTTTTTTTTTTTAAATATCCTCATGACTGGTTTTGTGCTCCAGGCTCACATTTTAAACTCTGATTTGAATCAATTGTTCTGCGGAGAATGAAAGGGATGTTTAGTTGAAACTCGACTGATGCGCTCGACAGAGACCGAACATTAGAAAAGGATCTCAGGATCCCAAAAGCAAGCCTTCAAACGCTTCATCTCACGCCGAATCAATCGTCTGAACCCGTGAGCTCATGCGGAGCGTTTGAGAGTCTATCATCATCAACACAAACACCTCCAGATCACACAAGACTCTCTCTGATTGGCTGATGAGGTCAGGGATGAGAGTGATGACTGTTAACAGCACAATGCATCGGCTTTGATTAGATCAGGCTCGTTATGATTACAGATGCAACATGGGACTAAATCATGCGATCTTCTGAGTGTTGAGCAGAAATACTTTGATTAACTGATGCAGAGCTGGAAAATACAATCTGAATATTCATAATGATTTTGCTGGCATTGTTAATGAGTGTTATTGTAGTATTATTGAGATACTGTTATAATTGTTAATATTTGGAATTTAAGCTTTTGTGTTCATTTTAAAGTTTTAATATCTTTGTTGAGTTTAGTGTAATTTTTATTGTTTTTGTTACTTTTAAATATGTATAGTTTTTATTTCAGTTTTAGTTTAGTTATTTTTAGTGCATCAAGTTAAACTAAATGAAAATAAGAAATGTCACCTTGGAAACTAGCTGAAAAAAAAAATATATATAAAAAAATTAATATATAATAAAAATAAATAAAAAAAATTTGTAAGTATGATTGAAGTTAACTATAATAACCCTGTTGTGAATATTGTGGTTATTTTAGAGCATTTAATTTATTAAAGATTGTTGCTTGTTTTATTAGTACACTGTACACAAGTTTGAAATAAAACAAAGATTACTGGACTGTGTTTTATAAATAAAAAATATTATTTGAGTCTTTGCACTAAACATTTCACATTTAATTAAATATGTTACTATTTATTTGAAACAATTTTCACAAATAACTACAAATTAAATCTTACATCAAATTTTCAGTGTATAAAAGTGTTCAGACAGATGTTTTTTATTTTATTAAATTGCTACACTAAATGAAAATGAAAAATGTTGCCTTGGAAACTAGCTGAAATAAAATAAATGTTAAGTTTCTTATATTTTCTTTCATTTCAGTTAACATTTATTTTAAGTAATACATTTTATGGTTTTAGTTTTATGAATATTGTGGTGATATTAATTTTAGCATTACGTTTACTAAAGTTCATTTAATTCTTTCTACTAAAAATGTCATGTTTAATTAAATGTGTTACTTCCACAAGTATTTACTAAATTAATATTCCACATTTTCAGTGTATGAAAGTGTTCAGTTAAATATATATTAAATGATTCTATTGCGTCATCATTCAGAAATGTTCACTGAACATTTTTCATATTTTAGTAAATATACATGGGTAAATACTGTTATTAATCATTGCACATTTATCATCACAGATAGTTAGTTTTTCTAGTTATAGAATTATCGTCCAGCTCTAGTTTTTGCCAGAACTCTATTCACTTGATGTGACTCTGGAGCACAAAAGCAGTCATAAGCAGCAGGTATATTTGTAGTAATAGCCAAAAATATATTGTATGGCTCAAAATTATCATTTTTATTTTATGCCAAAAATCACTAGATATTAAGATCATGTCCCATGAAGATATTTTGTAAATTTCTTACCGTAAATATATCAAAACTTCATTATTGATTAGTAATATGCATTGCTAAGAACTTATTTTGAACAACTTTAAAGATGATTTTCTCAATATTTAGATTTTTTTGCACCCTCAGATTCCAGATTTACAAATATTGTCCGATCATAACAAACCATACATCAATGGAAATATTATTTATTCAGCTTTCAGATGATGCATACATCTTAATTTAAAAGAAATTGACCCTTATGACTGGTTTTGTGCTCCAGGGTCACATGTGATTATCATCTCACTAATAAAGAGGCCAAAAGAGAGCAAGAGAGATTAGAGGCAAAGAGGAGCTTCAGCCGTGTCACTACAGCACAAGCTTTAAGTGCAGCATCAGCATGCTTTGATTTCAAATCACAACGGTCAAAGAATATTGATTCAGAAGCTCAAATGCATAGTCAAAAGTACAAGAATTATTCACAAAATGAATAATTATTCACGATTCCAAAGTAAGAAAAGATTCATTGTTGGCATCCAAGAATGAGTTAATCGCACGAAAATGATCAAGAACATGTCCGGGTCATATTTCAAAATCAAAAGAAAATAATATTTTGCATAGGGAAAATGATGTCTTTCAAGGACTATTCATATTTTTGCACTATTTTGATGAGAATTAACCCTGTAAAGTCTGACAACAGTCAGAATGTTTTGTCTTTTCTTTTTTAGAAACAGTTTAGACAAAATATTTAAAATAGATTTGCATTTGTTTTGTATCTTATCTGATCAATCAGGCTTTTACGGTTCATATAGTTTGATTTAATGAGAATATGGAGGAAAAAAACGGCTCTGTTTTATTCAAAACTGATACTCAAACTGAGCAAAAATATGCAATTTGGTGCAGATGCTGACATTTATATGGATCAAAATTCTGATGCTTGTAACGTAAATCAATGACAGTATAGCAGATACATATCAGTGTTCATTTTATATCTCCAATAAGAAAATCAATAAAGTACAAATAAAAAAATATTAATGGATAATCAAGTAAAGCTGAGCAGCCCAGTCCAGTAAGTGTTCATCTGGAAACATGACTACAGTTATTCTGACGTTTACTTGATCAAAATCAGTCAAGATTTGACAAAAAAACACACGTGAAGCAACAGCTGAAGCTGGATGTTTGTACAATTACACTAAAAGAGCTTTTCCTTGATTCAAAAACTATCAATCAGATGAAAGAAGACATGGAGTAGATTGTGTGTGACAGTTTATCAGCCAAGTTTGATCATCTGGAAGCCTTCGAAATGTGTAGGCTTTATGGGGTTAAAGACATTTTCTTGTCTAATTCTCATTACCAAGATGCAAAAAAACGTAATGAGCTGTCAAAGATTTATCAAAATATTTAATTTCTTGAATATGATTGTTTGTGGAAATATGACCTGGATTTGAATGAACAAGGACACGTAGACTTATGACATGATACGCAGCAGAATGAACGAGAGGAGATGCTTGGTATACTCATTCTTGAGTTTGATTGACTGCCTTTCAGCAGATTGAAACTGGAAGTCATCGCGGAGAGTGGATACTTTGGACTGTCACAAAAGATTCAATATCACTATGATGTCAACTCATCAATCTATGCTAGACGATTGGTCCTGTTTTACATTTATGATTTGAAAAGAGATCTGGAAGTCATCGTCTGGGAGAGGTGGATAACTGTATTTGAACTGGTCCTGTCACACAAAACAGAATAATATTAACTAATATTTGCAATCATGCAATTTATTATACATTTGTTCTGTATTACATTTATTATTTGAAAAATGAGAATCTTGACATGGTCACTGTTGTAATTGGAGTAATTTCCCAAAAATCTGAATTACATTGAAATATATAGCATGATAAGCTCTTTAACCCATAGCATCAACATCACATGCTGTGAGATACTAAGTCAGGTTTATGTTGCCAGGCAAGATTTATGTTTTTAGATTCAAAAGTTATCATACAATGTCCTATTTTGAGCTGATGGTGGCGCTAGAGGGTTTTAGGCAGATACCCTAAAGTTGGTGCAATTAATGTTCAGACCCTTAGCAATAAATGTGCCAAATTTCATGCCATTTCTCCATACAGTTCTTGGTATTTCAACATTAGACCAAGCAAAATTCACAATCGATTTTGTAGTTACAATCATACAAAAAGCTATAATTTGAACTGATGGTGGCGCTAGAGGGTTTTAGGTAGATACACTAAATTTGGTGCAATTAATGTTCAGACCCTTAGCAATAAATGTGCCAAATTTCATGCCGTTTCTCCATACGGTTCTTGGTATTTCAACATTAGACCAAGCAAAATTCACAATCGATTTTGTAGTTACAATCATACAAAAAGCTATAATTTGAACTGATGGTGGCGCTAGACGATTTTAGGCAGAGGCCCTAAAATTGGAGAGGCTAATGTTCAGACCCTTTGCAATAAATGTGCCAAATTTCATGATGTTCTTCCAAATAGTTTTTGGGCTTTCAACACAACACATATTACTGACGATGAAGCTCAAAGAAATCAAGCATTAAAATAGAATTTTACAATTTTAGGCAAAGAACCTCCCCTTAACTGATGTACAGAAATCAAATTATTAAACTTCAAATCCATTTTAGATCAGATATGTCTGATCAAAGTACATCTATTATTTAATCTCAAGCATGTTGAATTAAGAATAAGTAACTCTCGTATTTGTACGTACTGTTCCTCCCATGTGTGGTGGAAGGTGCTCGGGGCCGACATATGTCTGGATGTCACTCTTGTTGACAAACTTGAGCTTACTGATGGCTTCGGGGCCCAGCCACGTCTTCACTATCTTCCAGGCAGCTGCCACACAAAAGAAAGTTATGACAAATGATCTGCTGGACCAGACATCATTACAAAGACGTGTTGAGCCAATCAAAACTCACCATTCATGATCCAAGGCATCTCGTACATGATCATTTTAGCTGAACAACAAAACAAAGATGTTTACACAAAGATGCGAAATCCTTTTCTATAATACTAGGATCCCCAAACTTCAACGCCTTCATCACATTTGCATGTTCACAGTTCTCCGATGTTATAAATAATAAAATTGCACACAAAAAAATTCAATTTTCAACTTTTTATCAACCCAGTTTGAGAAACCCTGCTATAACAGGTGGTTTAAAACATATAATATATACTCACAAAGAAACTTTGGATAGTACACTTTGAAGCAGTTAATGATATACTTCACAAAGTCCATGTCCTAGAAGAGAAACACATGGGAAAGAAATCTAAGTTGTTATAATTCATAAAGCTGATGATATGGTGTATATACTGCGTGATAGTAAAAACATCAGCTATATATTTTGCTATACCATTTATACCACAGTAAATATACAATACTTGCCTGCCTAGACTGCTTTGTTATTTACATGTGAAATTAAAAAGAACCGCAACAAAAAAAATACATGCATTTTTTGAGGTTCATTTAAGTTCTAAATAAAATAACTTACATGCTTTTCATTTGTACAGTATTTTATACCCTTGGATTACACGGAAATAGACCTTACAACCATATAATTTAATACATAGTTGTATTTAGTTAGTTGAATATTTGAATGTATGTCAGTGAGAGCGTTTACTTTACTGACCCACTTCAAGACTAAACCGTTGCCTCAAGTTCATCTGTAAAACTGCTGTTAACTAACTGTTAAAGCTCACCAATGGGTGTCAAATCTAACAGTACACAAGACTGCTAAACCACAGATCTCGGCCACACACATGCTGATCAGCCTGAACACTACTAGACTGTACTACAACCGGCTAATCATTCAATTGTGCAATTCTGATGTTTACTGAATGCTCGAGTAACCTTTAGCTTCATTTACTGTTGACACTTACATTTGCCCTCCATATTGACTCATGGGAGCCACAACAGCACTTTTCAACGAAAGTGTGTTACAAGAAAACAATAGAAGAGTTTTTATATGCAATATTTATTTGAAAACCTGGGGTTTTGACATGGTCACTGTTGTAATTGGAGGAGAATAAACAACTTTTACGTTTTATCTGAAGAAATTCCCCAAGAATTATTAATACAGTGAAATGTTTACAGTAGCTGTAAGCACAATTTGCACTTAACCATAAAATCAGCAAATTTATGTTGCTAGATATGATTTTTAGAGGTTTCTAGAGTTAAAAGTTACAAGTCATATTTTGAGCTGATGGTGGCGCTAGAGGGGTTTAAGGTAGAGATCATAAAATTGGTGTAATTAATGTTTAGACCCTTTGCAATAAATGTGCCAAATTTCACAAAGTTCCTCCAAACAGTTCTTGGGATTTCAACATGACATTCACTGCTTGGCTCCTAATAAATCGCTACGGATACAACATAAAGGTCATCTTTTTTTATTATAGAACAACATGTTAACTAACAAACAGAAATCAAATGATTTAACCTCAAAAACATTCCATTTGAATTCAAATATATCCGATCCAAGCACATCTCCTCACATGACAGTCCTTCATTTTATAAACACGAACAACCAATTCACAGTCATATAAGATAAGCATTAAAGAGAGCAAATTAAAGCGCACTCTAATTCCTTCATATAAAACTGGCATTAGGTTTGATTAGGCTGCGGCTTTGGCTTCCAGCAGCATTAAACTCCTGCATTTCTTCTGCAGAAACACGAGACGAGGAGATTTGCAGTTTGACGGGAATGCTCTCGGATTAAGTGAGCGTGTTGGATTGACCAAAGGGATTTAAAGGCCACGTAAATCTGAAGAGTTAAAGCAGTGAGCGGCGTCTGTCCCTCTGCATCTTCCACTCGTACAGCTAATGACCTTAAAATATCTGCCAGAGGGTCAACAACGGCCCAAGACTAATCAGAACACTCTGGTGACCTTCAAAGAAAAACACTACAACTAATACTGGACTATATGTGTATATGTATGTATGTATGTATGTATGTATCTATATACATACATATATATGTGTGTGCGTGTGTATGTATTTATGTGTATATACATATATATGTGTGTGTGTGTGTGTGTGTATGTATGTGTATATACATTTATGTGTGTGTGTGTGTGTGTGTGTGTGTGTGTGTGTGTGTGTGAATGTGTATATACATTTATGTGTGTGTGTGTGTGTGTGTGTTTGTGTATGTGTATATACATTTATGTGTGTGTGTGTGTGTGTGTGTGTGTGTGTGTTGTGTGTGTGTGTGTGTGTGTGTGTGTGTGTGTATGTATGTGTATATACAATTATGTGTGTGTGTGTGTGTGTGTGTGTATACATTTATGTGTGTGTGTGTGTGTGTGTGTGTGTGTATGTGTATATACATTTATATGTGTGTGTGTGTGTATGTATGTGTATATACATTTATGTGTGTGTGTGTGTGTGTGTGTGTGTGTGTGTATATACATTTATGTGTGTGTGTGTGTGTGTATGTATGTGTATATAGATTTATGTGTGTGTGTGTGTGTGTGTGTGTGTGTATATATTAGTATTAAAATGTCATATAAAATGTATATATAAAATATTGATCTATTACAAATATAAAATGATATAATATAAAAATAAAAATAGTTAATTTAATATATTAATATTAATATACATCAAATGTATTATTACACATGTATAATTAACCCAGTGAATAAAATGCATCCAAAAGAGATTAAGTGCCTTTTATTGAATTATTTCAGTATAATTGGTCCACGAGAATCACAGTTTGACATTTCTATTAACAAACAATATCAGCCGTATTGCCAACTAGTTAGTATTGAACTGTTTTAGACCGAACTTCAGCGTGATTTATTTTAAGGTGACATAAGGATGTAAAGTGAAGAACTTACTATATTACTGAGTCCAGACTCAGACATGTCGAACACGACCGTCAGCGGCATCCCAGGCTCACGCTTGGAGTAGCGCTCCAACCAGAACGCCACGTACCGCTTCTTATCCAGCGCCACCTTGGCATCTTTAATGTGCAGCTTCACTTTGAACCAGACTGCATTTGAAAGACACAGACGGACGGATATCATTATTAATCCTTCAGGGGACATTCAGTGCAAGCTAATCACTTATAGCACAGTACTTCATTTACTAGAACTGAACGATACTGTAAAAGAATGGGTTTTCAGCGTCTCGTTTACAGTCAATCACATGTGCCGTGAGTTTGACATACATTTGGGAACGCAGCGAGTCATGCTTTATTTTCACATTTGCATAACATCCAACATTTTTGAAGACAGATAATTATAGAATTTCACCGAATCTATCATGTGTTCGAAATCCTGCTGTGATAGAAACGGCAAAATAAATAACTATATTAAAATAAATAAGTAAACTTAAATATATTATTACAATCCAAATTATAAATAAATTATCTATATCAAATAATTTACATACTTTTAATGAAGTACATAAATTATTTTACAGTGCTTTATACTTCAGAGGTAGTAATAATATTACTGCTACATTATAAATGTATATGTGTGTGTATATATATATGTATTAATATTCAAAATGTACTTCTATTGATGTATATTTTTTTCTGATCTGGTTTAAATGTGTTTTTTTCAATCGGAGGAACAGTATAAGTATACAGTACACTAAAAATTAGGGTACAAATCTATATTTTAACAATCAAGGCATGCTTCCACTAAATGAGCACTATTATAAGCATGCACTAGTGCTATTAAAACACACATTGAACTAGTTTTATCATGCGAGGGACTCCACCTACAGAGTTTGTTTCCTTCTTTGTCGTATCCATGAAGGAAAACCGCGCCGCTCTCAAACATCCATCTGGGAATACTGCTCTCTGTGAGGTCTACAGGAAGAAGAAAACAGCACTCATTCATCACATTCACTTCCTGAATCATCTCAACAGCGTCAGCTTGCAACGCTTTCCTGAACCCGATGACACATTTGATAAGAGAAGCTCAGCTGACTCGGTTTGCTTTAAAGCTCTTCTGCTGAAATGATTGCATTAACACACTGAAGCACAGACAAGAGGAGGATTATAACAACATACAATAAAGTCTTCATAAGAAAGTAAAGCTCAGGAATCACTTTCTCTGCAGCACAGAGTCTTTCTTATAAAGCGCTATGATCTGTTTGTCTCTTTATAGACCAATCGTTATAACTGTAAAACAGCAATGGAGCATGTATTCATCCATCAAGAACTCATGACCGTGCTGGGATCAAAAATCATGAAATAATAAATATGGACCAGTATTACAGGACCAAATAATTACAGCTTCAGTACTTCACTTTAATCGTTATCCGCATCTTCTTATCATTTAAAAAGGTGAATTTGTTAAGAACATGCCTGGGTCATAATTCAGAAATACATTTTATGCTGATTTTAATACATTTAATACATGCAATATTTTTTTTTACTGAAATGAGGTAGTCTTTTTTCCATTAAAATTTTTTTTGTAATTAAAATTACAATTTTTTACTGTAACGCAGTAAAAATGTACCATATGTAACAGTTGAGAATCACAGTTGAAAATAATGGTGATTTTTATTTATTTTATACATTATTACATTGTTTTCCAAAAAGTTGAGAATAATGGTGATTTTTTTTTAAATATGTAAAAAATTAAATGTAAATGTTACAATTTTTATTCTAATATGGTAACAAAAAATTGTACTGTAGTAATAAAACTCACAGTTGAGAATAATGGTGATTTTTATTTTAAAATAAAATGTAAATGTTACAATTTTTATTGTAATAATGTTAAAAAAAGTTTTTTTTCCATTTAAATTTCCATTACAGTAAAATGTAACATAGTAATGACAATTACAGTTGAAAGTAATGGTGATTTTGTATATAAAAATAAACATTTAAATGTTACTATTTTACTGTAATATGGTATAAATTGTTCAACAATAATGAGAATTACAGTGAGAAGTATATGTTATTTTTTTTATTATTAAATATAATAAATAAACATTTAAATTGTCCAGATGCATGAATGAGGTGAAAACAATTCCTATAATAGTCCTAACGAAGTTTCATTTTCTTTTTGGTAAATGTGACCTAGACGTGTTTTTGACGAGCTCTGCGGTACAGCACGAGTGCATGTGAGTAACTTCCTCATTTCAGACATACTCACCGTTCAGGGTGAACTCTTTCCTCCACTGCAAGCTCTCGTCCATCATCTTTAAGGTGTCTTCCACAACAAACTGCTCCATGCGAGGTAGCCTTCGACCAGAGCGTCATCTTTGAAGAGTCTCTCCACGTCTCTGCTGTCATATCGGTCTTGGGCTCTGATAGTTAGGAAAGCAATGAGGGTTTACATTAGAGACAGACTAATAATAGTCCAGGATTAATAGACTGGTTATTAGTTATGTTAATAACTGTCAGTTCAAACATCTTCCCACAGCATATGCAATATTTGATTTAAAAAATATTATATAATGTTTTAACACATAAAACAAACCCACACGAAAATTTGAGTCTAAAATTCGACAGTTTAAGCGTCATCTTTGAAGAGTCTTCCAACAATCAAGTTACAGCTAATGACTCTTAAATAATATCTGCCAGAGGGTCAACAACGGCCCAAGACTCTATTTATAACAGAACAACCATGCACTCTGAGTGACCTTCAAAGAAGAACACTACAACTAATTCCTGGACTATAAACTGGCATTAGGTTTGATTAGGCTGCGGCTTTGGCTTCCAGCAGCATTAAACTCCTGCATTTCTTCTGTAGAAACACGAGACGAGGATATTTGCAGTTTGACGGTGAATGCTCTCGGATTAAGTGAGCGTGTATGGATTGACCAAAGGGATTTAAAGGCCTATGTAAATGTGCAAAGTGTGTAAAGCGTGTGTGTGTGTGTGTCCCTGTGCATGTGTCCACTCGTACAGCTATATGACCTTATAAAGTCTGTCCTAAAGAAAAAACTAACAACTACTTTGTGTGTGACTGTGTGTGTGTATGTATGTCGTATATACATTTATGTGTGTGTGTGTGTGTGTGTGTGTATATACATGTATGTGTGTGTGTGTGTGTACACATGTGTGTGTGTGTGTGTGTATGTACATGTTTATGTGTGTGTGTGTGTGTGTGTGTGATGTATATATACATTTATGTGTGTGTGTGTGTGTGTGTGTGTATGTGTATATACATTTATATTGTGTGTGTGTGTGTGTGTGTGTGTTGTGTACATGTGTGTGTGTGTGTGTGTGTGTATGTATGTGTATACATTATATGTGTGTGTGTGTGTGTGTATGTGTATAACATATATATGTGTGTGTGTGTGTGTGTGTGTGTGTAATTTATGTGTGTGTGTGTATGTATGTATATATATATTAGTATTAAAATATCATATAAAATGTCATATATAAAATATTGAACTATTACAAATATAAAATGATATAATATAAATAAAAAATAGTTAATTTAATATATTAATATACATAAAATGTATTATTACACATGTATAATTAACCCAGTGATTAAAATGCATCCAAAAGAGATTAAATGCCTTTCATTTAATTATTTCAGTATAATTGCTCCACGATAATCACAGTTTGACATTTCTATTAACAAACAATATCAGCCGTATTGCCAACTAGTTATTATTGAACTGTTTTAGACCGAAAATCAGCGTGATTTTATTTTAAGGTGACATAAGGATGTTAAGTGAAGAACTTACTATATTACTGAGTCCAGACTCAGACATGTCGAACACGACCGTCAGCGGCATCCCAGGCTCACGCTTGGAGTAGCGCTCCAACCAGAACGCCACGTACCGCTTCTTATCCAGCGCCACCTTGGCATCTTTAATGTGCAGCTTCACTTTGAACCAGACTGCATTTGAAAGACACAGACGGACGGATATCATTATTAATCCTTCAGGGGACATTCAGTGCAAGCTAATCACTTATAGCACAGTACTTCATTTACTAGAACTGAACGATACTGTAAAAGAATGGGTTTTCAGCGTCTCGTTTACAGTCAATCACATGTGCTGTGAGTTTGACATACATTTGGGAACGCAGCGAGTCATGCTTTATTTTCACATTTGCATAACATCCAACATTTTTGAAGACAGATAATTATAGAATTTCACCGAATCTATCATGTGTTCGAAATCCTGCTGTGATAGCAAAATAAATAACTATATTAAAAAAATAAGTAAACTTAAATATATTATTACAATCCAAATTATAAATAAATTATCTATATCAAATAATTTACATACTTTTAATGAAGTACATAAATTATTTTACAGTGCTTTATACTTTAGAGGTAGTAATAATATTACTGCTACTGTATATGTGTGTGTATATATATGTATTAATATTGTTTTAATATTCAAAATGTACTTCTATTGATGTATATTTTTTTCTGATCTGGTTTAAAATGTGTTTTTTTTCAATCGGAGGAACAGTATAAGTATACAGTACACTAAAAATTAGGGTACAAATCTATATTTTAACAATCAAGGCATGCTTCCACTAAATGAGCACTATTATGAGCATGCACTAGTGCTATTAAAACACACATTGAACTAGTTTTATCATGCGAGGGACTCCACCTACAGAGTTTGTTTCCTTCTTTGTCGTATCCATGAAGGAAAACCGCGCCGCTCTCAAACATCCATCTGGGAATACTGCTTTCGGTGAGGTCTACAAGAAGAAGAAAACAAGAAGAAAACAGCACTCATTCATCACATTCACTTCCTGAATCATCACAACAGCGTCAGCTTGCAACACTTTCCTGAACCCGATGACACATTTGATAAGAGAAGCTCAGCTGACTCGGTTTGCTTTAAAGCTCTTCTGCTGAAATGATTGCATTAACACACTGAAGCACAGACAAGAGGAGGATTATAACAACATACAATAAAGTCTTCATAAGAAAGTAAAGCTCTGCAGCACAGAGTCTTTCTTATAAAGCGCTATGATCTGTTTGTCTCTTTATAGACCAATCGTTATAACTGTAAAACAGCAATGGAGCATGTATTCATCCATCAAGAACTCATGACCGTGCTGGGATCAAAAATCATGAAATAATAAATATGGACCAGTATTACAGGACCAAATAATTACAGCTTCAGTACTTCACTTTAATCGTTATCCGCATCTTCTTATCATTTAAAAAGGTGAATTTGTTAAGAACATGCCTGGGTCATAATTCAGAAATACATTTTATGCTGATTTTAATACATTTAATACATGCAGTATTTTTTTTTACTGAAATGAGGTAGTCCTTTTTCCATTTAAATTTTTTTGTAATTAAAATTACAATTTTTTTACTGTAATGCAGTAAAAATGTACCATAGTAATGAGAATCACAGTTGAAAATAATGGTGATTTTTGTTTATTTTCTAAATTATTAAAAAAAAAATCCAAAAAGTTGAGAATAATGGTGATTTTTTTTAATAAAAAAAAATATGTAAAAAATTAAATGTAAATGTTAAAATTTTTATTCTAATATGGTAACAAAAAATTGTACTGTAGTAATAAAACTCACAGTTGAGAATAATGGTGATTTTTATTTTAAAATAAAATGTAAATGTTACAATTTTTATTGTAATAATGTTAAAAAAAGTTTTTTTTTCCATTTAAATGTTTTTATAATTAAAATGACATTTTTTTTTACTGTAATACAGTAAAATGTAACATAGTAATGACAATTACAGTTGAAAGTAATGGTGATTTTGTTTATTAAAATATAATAATAATACATTTAAATGTTACTATTTTACTGTAGTATGGTATAAATTGTTCAACAGTAATGAGAATTACAGCTGAGATGTGTTTTTTTTTTTTTTTTAAATTCTTTAAAAAAATTGACTTGTCCAGATGCATGAATGAGGTGAAAACAAATCCTATAATAGTCCTAGACGAAGTTTCATTTTCTTTTTGGTAAATGTGACCTAGACGTGTTTTTGACGAGCAGCTCGACACGCGACGCATGTGAGTAACTTCCTCATTTCAGGCTCTTCTGGGAACACACATCATCAAGGCCACATACTGCACATACTCACCGTTCAGGGTGAACTCTTTCCTCCACTGCAAGCTCTCGTCCATCATCTTTAAGGTGTCTTCCACAACAAACTGTCTCCATGCGAGGTAGCCTTCGACCAGAGCGTCATCTTTGAAGAGTCTCTCCACGTCTCTGCTGTCATATCGGTCTTGGGACTCTGATAGTTAGGAAAGCAATGAGGGTTTACATTAGAGACAGACTAATAATAGTCCAGGATTAATAGACTGGTTATTAGTTATGTTAATAACTGTCAGTTCAAACATCTTCCCACAGCATATGCATATATTTGATTTAAAAAATATATATAATAATATTTATAAACACAATAAAACACAAACACACACAGAAAATTTGAGTCTAAAAATATCAGGAAGTATTTTAAAGCAGTATATTTGAATATGATTTCAAACACAGTTCAGGAAATATCATTTATGCATGGACTGTAAGGCTAAACTGTGCACTTGTTGCTATTTATTCCTCACTAGTGCGAGTTTTAGAACAGCAAAAAACAACATAATTATTAAAAAAAAAATTGTGAAGGTTTCTGACAGCTGTGATATCAAATATTAAACATCAGCTCTCATAACGAAGCTTCTTCACCATAACACACGATCCATAAAAGTCTTAAATTTCACTGTCGATGTTATAATATTTAATATTAACGTTTAATTATGAAACGATAATGAATGTTATTGTGAATATCATAACACTTGTGAACACTTTAGCGTACTGCTAACTCACCCTCAACATACTCGCTTTTAAACCTCTGTCGTGTTTCTTCGATCTTGATCTCGATGTCCTTTTGGAGAGCGCAAAGTAATAATTATAAATCCATTTCAGATGGGAATATAACATATAACGCTTCTTTTGTTTCGCTGTCTGATTACCTGCTCTGATTCCGCTTGTCCTGCTTCCGCCATGATATAGTGCACACTGTCAGTCCGACTCAGCAGTGGCCCGATCTTCAGTGGAATCGACCGCAGACTCAGTGAAACTGGGCACGTGATAACGCCATGTTGGCTCTGACATGTCAAACAAACCTTTGAACTGGCTTTTGCATCGAGATAAAGTTCCTCTGATACGCTCTGGCAATCAAAAGAAAATTATCGCATCATGTGCAGAGTCTAAAAGCAGTAAAAACCTCTGATAACATCACTTATTTGTGAAACAATTATTGAATTGAGGGACTGTTTCTTTAAGAAACACCCGGAAAAATGCGAACGTGATGTGCGTCAAATGCGCGCGCACTTTGAGGAAGCGAAGTAGCGTTTGAAACATATAACAGTGTAAACAACAGTAATAAAGTTATGCGGAGGTAAAGTATGAAAGCTTTTTGTTATAAGATGTTAATTCCTTATCACTCAGTGTATCATTCAAGTTAATGTTGTATTAATATTAAAGGCAGAACTTTACTGTAGTATCAAGTTTGTGTGCCTGAGGTAACGTTAGCCTATTTGCGTTAAGTTACTAAGGATAATAAACTAACGTTAGTGTTTGAAAACACTTTTAACTGTTGCTTAATAGTGCATATATTATCGTTATATGTTATATTTTTTATATTTAAAATTATTTTAACTTTTAAATTAATTTCTACAACAGTTATTTATCCAATACAAATAAAAATGACTAGTATTCATGTAATAAGAATTTAGCACAAGGAAATTGCTAGTGTTTAAAGTCTAATCTGTACCCTTATATAGCCTAATGTATGATTTTCTAAAGCCTCTGAATTATTAACATTATCTAAACTTTGCTAAACTTGTCATCTTGAGTGATTTTAATCAATTAAGGGTCATAATAACTGCAGTCATATCTCCAGATGAACACTTTCTGAAGCAGCTCAGCTTAAATTGATTCTCCATCAGTCATGATTTAGTCTCAAATCTGATCATCAGGATCTTCTGAGGAGCTTTACTTTCACCGAATGATCTTCTGATGAGCTTTACTTTCACCGAATGATCTTCTGAGGAGCTTTACTTTCACCGAATGATCTTCTGAGGAGCTTTACTTTCACCGAATGATCTTCTGAGGAGCTTTACTTTCACCGAATGATCTTCTGAGGAGCTTTACTTTCACCGAATGATCTTCTGAGGAGCTTTACTTTCACCGAATGATCTTCTGAGGAGCTTTACTTTCACCGAATGATCTTCTGAGGAGCTTTACTTTCACTGAATGATCTTCTGAGGAGCTTTACTTTCACCGAATGATCTTCTGAGGAGCTTTACTTTCACCGAATGATCTTCTGATGAGCTTTACTTTCACCGAATGATCTTCTGAGGAGCTTTACTTTCACCGAATGATCTTCTGAGGAGCTTTACTTTCACCGAATGATCTTCTGAGGAGCTTTACTTTCACAATGTCACTATCTGCTCCACTGTTTATAGATCTCATTGATTTACATTACAAGCATCAGAATTTCATCATACTGTATAAATATCAGCATCTGCATCAAATTCATATTTATGCTCCGTTTGTGTCTCTGAATAAAACTGAGCTGTTTTTTCCTCACTTTATCAGACTATATGAGTCATAGAGGATTGATGCATCATCATGAATTATATTGTTGCTGAGGCTCGGTGGTAGAGCATTGCGTTAGCAGCGTAAAAGGTTGTGGGTTCAATTCCCAGAGAACACACATACAAAACATGTATAACCTGAATGCACTGTAAGCCGCTTTGGATAAAAGCGTCTGCCAAATGCTTAAATGTAAATGCATCAAATATGAAACTCTTTTATGTTAGGTCTAAAGTTTCAGTAAACTGTTCCAGATTTTGCTGATGCTTATTTAATATGTCAGGCTTTACTTGCTTAATCCGCCAACTTTTTTGATCGCTTCCAACAGTGAACCAAGCTTTTCAAGTTTGGACACCAAACCAAATGACCCAAACTCTGACGCCACACGGACTCGGCTTGCACCAAACGTCTTGTGTGAGTTCATCAGTAAACGGCTTGGTGTTAAATGCAAAATCTTTGGAAACATGTTGTTGAATTTCCTTTTGATTTTTCACTTTCAGAATCCGAGTGGACTTCAAATCACACGGCGATGGCAGCAGTCAAAATGCTTGCGTTTAAAGGAGAAGTGCTTGCTTTCCAGTGCAAGAGTTTCAGCTCAAAAACCAGAGATCGTCGCAAAGGCTCGGAGGTTTCTTTCTACAGTCTGTCCTTCAACCGAGACTCGCAGAACTTCTCCGTTAGAGATGGTACCTCGTCTCTGATTCACAAGGACAGCTCTGCAGAAACCGACGTCGTTCATTGTTGCTCCGCTTTAGATGTTCAACAGAGACAAAAAGTGCCTTGTGTTTTACTGCGACTGTGCAAGAAGAGGACGTCTGCTTTTAAATACATGCTTTACTCCATATGCACATCCACAGATGCAAAGCTTCATGCTGAGTTTGTGTTGCCATACGAGATGAGGGATAATATTTCGATATTGCTCGGTCCTACGTTGATTTGGAGTCATGAAAACTCAGTTTTTTATACATCCTCGCAAACCAATGGAGTGAGAGAAGTCCCAATTCCCATGACGGTCAATTTTATTGGCGAACTACCTCTTCGGCGAAGAAAACTAGTGATTCAAGGAGCCCAAAATGTGCCAAGTGCTCAATCTAAAGTGAAAAACATACTGTATTTCACAGACGATGGAAGCACTTTGGATTCTGCATGTCTTGTACCTGATGCCTACGGCTCTGTGATGCAATGCATGATGGTTCATTCGGCTGAAGAAGACGACGGTGGTTTGAGATCGGCTGTTCTGGCGGCTACACGCATGAAACAGCTGGTTTGTTTTGAGAACGGACTTCCTCGGGACGTCTGTCGTCTTCCTTACGAGCATCCGCTGAGTATTCGGATGATTCACACGCTGAAGAACGACGGTCTCGTTGTCGTAACCTTCAGTCAGGGAAAAGCAGTAAAAACCTCTGATAACATCACTTATTTGTGAAACAATTATTGAATTGAGGGACTGTTTCTTTAAGAAACACCCGGAAAAATGCGAACGTGATGTGCGTCAAATGCGCGCGCACTTTGAGGAAGTGAAGTAGCGTTTGAAACATATAACAGTGTAAACAACAGAGATAAAGTTATGCGGAGGTAAAGTATGAAAGCTTTTTGTTATAAGATGTTAATTCCTTATCACTCAGTGTATCATTCAAGTTAATGTTGTATTAATATTAAAGGCAGAACTTTACTGTAGTATCAAGTTTGTGTGCCTGAGGTAACGTTAGCCTATGTTTGTGTTTGAAAACACTTTTAACTGTTGCTTAATAGTGCATATATTATCTTTATATGTTATATTTTTAATATTTAAAATTATTTTAACTTTTAAATTAATTTCTACAACAGTTATTTATCCAATACAAATAAAAATGACTAGTATTCATGTAATAAGAATTTAGCACAAGGAAATTGCTAGTGTTTAAAGTCTAATCTGTACCCTTATATAGCCTAATGTATGATTTTCTAAAGCCTCTGAATTATTAACATTATCTAAACTTTGCTAAACTTGTCATCTTGAGTGATTTTAATCAATTAAGGGTCATAATAACTGCAGTAATATCTCCAGATGAACACTTTCTGAAGCAGCTCAGCTTTACTTGATTCTCCATCAATCATGATTCAGTCTCAAATCTGATCATCAGGATCTTCTGAGGAGCTTTACTTTCACCGAATGATCTTCTGAGGAGCTTTACTTTCACCGAATGATCTTCTGAGGAGCTTTACTTTCACCGAATGATCTTCTGAGGAGCTTTACTTTCACCGAATGATCTTCTGAGGAGCTTTACTTTCACCGAATGATCTTCTGAGGAGCTTTACTTTCACCGAATGATCTTCTGAGGAGCTTTACTTTCACCGAATGATCTTCTGAGGAGCTTTACTTTCACTGAATGATCTTCTGAGGAGCTTTACTTTCACTGAATGATCTTCTGATGAGCTTTACTTTCACCGAATGATCTTCTGAGGAGCTTTACTTTCACCGAATGATCTTCTGATGAGCTTTACTTTCACTGAATGATCTTCTGAGGAGCGTTTGTTTCTTCATCTCTCAATCATTATATGTTTGGATCATTTACATCTCATCTTACTAAGACATATTATTGCAGATATAGAGCTATATTTAGATCATGTTATGTCACTATCTGCTCCACTGTTGTATAGATCTCATTGATTTACATTACAAGCATCAGAATTTCATCATGTTGTATAAATATCAGCAGCATCTGCATCAAATTCATATTTATGCTCAGTTTGTGTAACAGCTGTTTTTTCCTTATTATATCAGACTATATGAGCCATAGAGGATTGATGCATCATCATGAATGATATTGTTGCTGAGGCTCGGTGGTTGAGCATTGCGTTAGCAGCGTAAAAGGTTGTGGGTTCAATTCCCAGAGAACACGCATACAAAACATGTATAACCTGAATGCACTGTAAGCCGCTTTGGATAAAAGCGTCTGCCAAATGCTTAAATGTAAATGCATCAAATATGAAACTCTTTTATGTTAGGTCTAAAGTTTCAGTAAACTGTTACCGATTTTGCTGATGCTTATTTAATATGTCAGGCTTTACTTGCTTAATCCGCCAACTTTTTTGATCGCGTCCAACAGTGAACCAAGCTTTTCAAGGTTGGACACCAAACCAAATGACCCAAACTCTGACGCCACACGGACTCGGCTTGCACCAAACGTCTTGTGTGAGTGCATCAGTAAACGGCTAGGTGTTAAATGCAAAATCTTTGGAAACATGTTGTTGAATTTCCTTTTGATTTTTCACTTTCAGAATCCGAGTGGACTTCAAATCACACGGCGATGGCACCAGTCAAAATGCTTGCGTTTAAAGGAGAAGTGCTTGCTTTCCAGTGCAAGAGTTTCAGCTCAAAAACCAGAGATCGTCGCAAAGGCTCGGAGGTTTCTTTCTACAGTCTGTCCTTCAACCGAGACTCGCAGAACTTCTCCGTTAGAGATGGTACCTCGTCTCTGATTCACAAGGACAGCTCTGCAGAAACCGACGTCGTTCATTGTTGCTCCGCTTTAGATGTTCAACAGAGACAAAAAGTGCCTTGTGTTTTACTGCGACTGTGCAAGAAGAGGACGTCTGCTTTTAAATACATGCTTTACTCCATATGCACATCCACAGATGCAAAGCTTCATGCTGAGTTTGTGTTGCCATACGAGATGAGGGATAATATTTCGATATTGCTCGGTCCTACGTTGATTTGGAGTCATGAAAACTCAGTTTTTTATACATCCTCGCAAACCAATGGAGTGAGAGAAGTCCCAATTCCCATGACGGTCAATTTTATTGGCGAACTACCTCTTCGGCGAAGAAAACTAGTGATTCAAGGAGCCCAAAATGTGCCAAGTGCTCAATCTAAAGTGAAAAACATACTGTATTTCACAGACGATGGAAGCACTTTGGATTCTGCATGTCTTGTACCTGATGCCTACGGCTCTGTGATGCAATGCATGATGGTTCATTCGGCTGAAGAAGACGACGGTGGTTTGAGATCGGCTGTTCTGGCGGCTACACGCATGAAACAGCTGGTTTGTTTTGAGAACGGACTTCCTCGGGACGTCTGTCGTCTTCCTTACGAGCATCCGCTGAGTATTCGGATGATTCACACGCTGAAGAACGACGGTCTCGTTGTCGTAACCTTCAGTCAGGGAAACGTCTGCGCGGTGTGGAAAGACACTTTCCAGGTGAGTGTTGACGTTTTAAAGGAATAGTTCAGTTAATTTGCTGAAAGGTTTGGAGAAATGTGTCTCAGCAATGGAAGTGAATGGGTGCCGTCAGAATGAGAGTCTGTTAAAAACATCACAATAATCCACAGTCCATCAGTTAACATCTGGAGAAGACAAAAGATTAAACAAACCCAGCATTAAGACGGTTTTGAGTCCATAATAACACTTCCTCCAGTGAAAAAGTGTATTCAAATTATATTTGAAGGTATTTCTGCTGTAATTTTCTAATATGTTTATTTACAGAAACTCGGATATCATATATATTAAAATAATTAAGGCAAGACATTGCAGGCAATTTGGAGAGATTTGGCTTTTTTAACACGTTCGTTCAGACTAGTGGAAATAAAACATCTAAAATACACGTTTAAGTGATTATTATTTTATTGCACTTTATCTATTTCAATGATTTCATTACAAAACATATCTTTACACGTTTGTATCTCACTTCAGCAGCACTTTACACACACTTGTTTATATATCAATCACATGATTTTATGCAACATTTTAATCATTTTTTCTGGCTGTTGAGTATTTTCTGATTTCTGATAATAAAAAAAAGAGAAATCCAAAATTAACTCTAATGTCAACAAAATCAAACGAGCTTTTCTATTTTTTTTTTTAACCTGAATTTCTCCAATGTTCAAAGTTATTAGTGCATATTTAAATAAATGTCTCATTTACATATGAAAAAAGTCTGAATTTTAATAATCCTATTCACCTGGGGTGTCTTGCCTTAAACTAAAATTATTGTAATCGTTTGTAATTATTTTAATTTTATTATAGGATACCGTTTTTAAAATATATATAAATATAAGAATAAAAATAATTCTCAGCTGCAATTTCCACCTGATAAAACTTTCTGAACTTGACAAACCCAGAAAAAACTTTTATAGATTTTAATTTTCATATTTTTTTTCAGGTCTATAAATCACATTTTTTTTAATTCCCTCAGATATTATTTAGGTTTTACAAGACTTTGGGATGTAAAATAAAATACATAATTGTTTTTTTTTTTGTGGCGACAAATTAAATTGTACCCACAACATCAGCTTATTAGATATTTAACCTTATTTTATTGGTATTTTTATGTCATTTAAGCCGCCTTGTGGCCCCCTTGGCAGTGTGCTGAGGCTCTATAGTGGGCCCCGGGCCCCTGGTAGAGAACCACCGCTCTCTAAAGCATCACAAAATGCATCTGGTGACCTCGAGCAACTGGAGTTTACCGTTACGCTTCTTTAAGCGTGTTTAATAAGCGATAAACAGGAAGACTGCACAGATGTTTACTGAACACTTACTGATGGACGATAGTGAAAGCTGTTTGCAGGACTTGCATTTAAAGGTTACCGTTCGTACCAGAATCATCTCAAAGCAGCAGAAAATGTCAGATTATTTATTATCTGTTATGATGCGTGTTTATCCAGGAGCTTGTTGAAGTAAGATGAGTGTTTTCACAGCGACTGGAGTAACATTTGGGTCCGTTTTTCGTCTGATACAGGTTTATGTTGAAGATGCATAAATAATAAGCTTGTTTTTAACCTGTTCTGTACCTACAGTATATAGACCTTGTCACATATATGTGATATTGATGATGTCTAATTTGACATTTTTATTAAAAAAATAGGATTCTCTTTTATTTTAATGCATTTAAGATAAACATTAAAAACCTTTTGTAATATAGTTTTTCTTTTTACACTTGTAACTTGGATTAAACCTCTGCATGAAAAGTAGTTAAATTAAAAGCCTCATTTTAAAAGCCGTGCATTAAGAGCCGGGGGGGGGGGCTTTTTGAATTTGAAGATGAGGGTAAATTGAACTTAATTTGTCTTCTGGGAAACATAGCTTCTGAAGGGCAGTACTAAATGAAAAAATATGATATTTAGGCAAAACATTCTGTTCAAAAGTTTTCACGCCCGCTCTTAATGCATGGTTTTTCATCGGTGAATGTTTGAATCTTCTGTAATAGTTGCATAAAAGTCCCTCAGTCGTCTTCGGTGTGAAAAGATGGATCTCAAAATCATACAGTCGTTATTGGAAAGGATTCAAATACACAAAAATGCTGGAAACCAAATAATTTGTGACAGTTTAACTGTTCAGGACAAACAAGGGACTCATGAACAACTATCACTAAACTAATAAACACAGCTGTGGATCATTCAGACAACAACACAGTGTTAATGAATCAAGGGGGTGAAAACTTCTGAACGGGGTCATTTTATAAAATCAACTTATTTTCTGTGAAATATCTTATTCAGGTCAGTACTAAATAAGCAATAACATGCATTTTGTATGATCCCTCTCATTTTGGTCAAATAATTCCCATTTTGCAGATTCTGAAAGGGGGGTGTAAACTTTTGACCTCAGCTGCAGACGCTGCATATATATGGCGTTCTTCTGTGTTTCAGGTGGCGGGGTGTTGGACCGGAGTGCGTCTGCTGCTCGTCGATGACTTTATGGGATGCGGGACGGATCAGATGCTCTTCGTGTTTGAGAGTTCATCAGCAGAGCCGCTTAGCAGCTTTCTACTCACGGATCTGTGTGGCGTCACGTACTCTGTGCGTCAACATCTTCATCTATCAGTGCTTCTCAGCTGCTTTTGCTTCAGGAACAAGCGTTATATATTGCTTATTCAATTTGATCTAGTCTTTACAGTTTGATTGGATGCACATAAAATACATGCACATAATATAATAACTTGCATCTATTTATTTAGATGTATTAGTTGCATTGAACACGGTTTCTCCCTGCTGTCTGTAGTATATGAACACACTCCGGTTGAGAAGCACTGATCTCTGTTTCCAGTGTGCGGTGTTAAATCTGTGTATACTCTGTAGTGTGGCCGCTCAGACGCCGAGGAGCCGAACACATCAGACGCAGCGCAGGAGAATCACCTTCTTATGCTTCAAGCGTTAGAGTCCAGACTGCAGGTAATTAATTAACAGAAAGACTCATAATCAGGTTACTAACTCTGAAAATAGAGATATTATGAGAACGGTTGTGTGATGAAGAGGACAATTTGGTGACACTTTATGTTAAGGTGTCCTTGTTACAGTGTAATTATACATTTAAGTACTGAGTAATATTAATTAACTGCATGCACTTACTATATGGTTATGATTAGGGTTTGGCTCAGGGTTACATGCATGTTATTATGCATAATTAATTGTTGTTATAATAGTAAGTACATGTAATATGTGTAACACGGACACCTTAAAATAAAGTGTTACCCAAAAAATTATGTCATTTACTCACCTCATGTCATTTCTGTTTTTATTTTTATTATATATATATATATAGAGCATAAAAGGATTTGTTTTTGTGGGAAATTACCATAATTTTTTGCATAAAGCATCAGTTTCAAAAGCAGTATTATTTCAGTATCACTGAGATACTGTTCTAGTTTTTATAAACAGGTTTAATTTATTCAGATTTTATTTAATAGTTTGATTTGTCATTTTAAAATCATTTAAATTGTTAATGTTTTATCCATTTATTTATTTTTATTATTTAATTCTGTATATTTTTGTAATATTTTTTTTTTTTTTTAGCTTAACTATCTTAACTCTTTTCCAAAGCTCCAAAAAAGTACAATAGAAGAACAAACAATAATCATAATTAATATCTAAACAGTAACAAAATATCTGAATCATGCTCGCTGCTATTATACAGTAGCTTGCGAATCATATTTTAACACCATCTCGGTCATTAGACTTTTATCAGGCATCGTTTTTTTTTTCAAGAATGAAGAATAATCAAAAAATTGCATCAAAATGATTTTCAAGCTATAGCAGTTTGCACGATTCGTCTTATTTTGGGGATTATGTGCTTTTGTTTATTCCTGTGCACCTGCTTATATGATGTACTGGCAGTTTCAGCCATGAAGTTACATAAAGTAATGCAGCTGTAATACGTACGAGTTGTGCATGATATTTGAAGTCATATGATGCTGTTGCATATTCTTTGTGTTCAGTTCTGACACATGCAAGAAGCATCAAACCTGCTATGATGCATCAACAGTTGTTAAATCTGAATTTGATCAGCTTCAACAAAGGGAAGATTATCGATTATTGTTTTAGTAGTTAGTTTTTTTGCATATTATTTTTTTATTTGCATTCGCTTATTTTAATGCACTTTCAATGCAACTTCAACTGTTTAAATGCATTTTATATTGTTTGTATTACATGTATTTTTTGTGGCTTTGTGTGAATGTGCAATATTAGGGGAAGTTTTTTTTACAATTTTTTTTCGATGTTTGAAATGGTATTTTTTGAGAGTGAAAATGTGCTGTTTTTGTGAATGTTTAATGCTGTATAGAGTTGGTCACATGGCAGTTGTCAACTAAACATAACGTGCATCCTAAAGTTTTCTTCGATGATGCTTCTTAGCATAATTACATTTTTTTTTAAATGGTCCCGCCCCAGTGACAGTTGTACCTTTTTCCTGTGGCATTAAAGCTCAATATTCCTCTGGATTATAACATGCACGGTTGTCTGTTATTGGTTTGCTGTGTCTTTAGAGCGGCCTGGACGTCCTTGAAGACCTCCAGAGAGACGTGGAGGTCAAAGACAGGCTCCTACAGCAGTCATTAGTGGCTTTAACTGATCTGGTGTCAGGCAGAGAACACGTCTTCTCCTCTCCAGAGCAGGTCCTTCAACACTTTCAGAGTAAAAGTGCTTGAGATGAAATGACCAGTCACCGGTTTAGCTCTCGGTTTGTCTGTGAATGTGGCAGGAGGGGCTTGTTTCTCTGTGGGATGATGATGAAGGATGATGATGATGATGATGATGATGAAGAGGATGATGGGATGCAGACTCAATGTGCTGAAGCTCCTCTGAAGATGCACAGAGTTTGGAAGAGAGTCATCGGATCGAGTTTGATCGTCGGTGTCCTTCTCACAACCAATAACACGTATGTGAGATTTACAAGATATTTTATTTGATTATGTCCAGATATAGTTTTTATTATTTCAGTTTCAGTTCTGGCTATTTTAGTACATCAAGTGGAAACTCAATAAAAAAATACATTTTAATTGATTGCTTGATTTATATATTCGCAGAATATAAAGTATATTTTCTCAATAATAATCTGCTAAATGTGACTGTAAGATATTATAAACATAAACATCATTATTTTGCTGATTTGAAACAAAAATAAGGGGGGGGGGGTTGTTGTAGTAAAATAAAATTAAAACGACAAACTTTTTTTTATTTGAAATACAATAAATATGTAATAAAATAAAACGTATTGCATACAAAAGACAAGACAACATTTTACATTTTGTTTACAAAATTAGTTTAAAATAACATATATATAAAATAACTCAAACATAAATAAAAATATGACTTGTGTATGTATATATATATATAAAACTAACCAAAAAGGAAAATACACTACAATAAAAATGGTTTAAAATAATATAACCGAGATCTGATTAACTTAACATTTATTTCTCTGCCATTTTTGCTGCTGAAGATTAAAGATGCACAAAGTAAAGCGTTGATTTGTGTTGATTTCTCTGAAAAGTGTGACTCTGTGCATCTCTCCAAACATTGATCTGTTAGTTTGAGCGTTACGATCCGGCTCTAGACTTCATGCTAATAGAGCGTGAGAGCAAATATCGAAGCCGAATCTCATTACTGTGCACTTATCTGATATATTCACACTGTTCAGGGTAATAGAGACTGTAAACATAGAAACCAGAGCGCCATGCAAAACGAGTCTGTTCCTCACTGGACCTGAAGGAGACCAGCTAATCATGGACCTCACGCTTAACCTGAAATCTGCTCTGTTGCTCTAAATCATCTTGATATCAAGTGTTGTTTAAACTCAAGAAACAGCATCAGAGTTGATATACGTTTGATTCGTTTCCATGAATCGGTTCAAAATGTCCATTTCAATGAATGACTCTGATTTGATTATTAATTTGCATCGTCACTCAGAAATGTCCCCATGTGGGGTTTTCATATATTATAATGTTTTAGTATATCTAAGTACATTTAGCTGTTTTTGACTATGTACTGTACTGTTATATTGGTACATATGAAAAAATATGATTCTTCCTTGCATTTATTTAGTGAGAAAAATGTGCCTATTTATATCTATTTTTTATTTAATATTTTAACTGTATTTTACTTCTTACACTACACATTATGAATCTACTTGACTACAATAACTGATTGATTCAAATTATGCTTTATCTAAATTAGATTTTTTTTTTAACAAACAGCAATATTTACCTACAGATATTATTTTTGCAAAACATTTTAAAGAGTGTAAAATCCATGCAGGGATGTTTTTAGTTGATTACCACAATTAATTGAATTTTTTTTCTGAGAGAGAGTTTAAAAGTGAAGTTTGCATATTTTTGTTTCCTTTTCATACGTGTTATTTTAGTATCAGTAATATTCTATTATAGTTTTGTTAATATTTTCAGCAAGTTCAATTTAATATTCATATTTTTAAATTCATTTTAGTTAACTGCTAATTTTTTAATTATGTCTAATTTTAATTATTTTGTGCTTAGAGAGTTTAAACTAAAGTGAAGATTGAGAAATTTTTCAGCAAGCTCAAAATATAGTTTTGTTAATATTCATTGAATTCAATTAACTTTTTTATTTTATTGCAAATTTTTTAATTAAATTATAAAAAAATTGTAATTTTTGTATGCTTCCTCTGTTTCCTTTTCATGCGTGTTATTTTAGTATCAGTAATATTCTATAACTAAACGTTAACATTAAGAAATGATCAGCAAGCTTAAATATTATATTTTCTGTTAATTAATTTGAATTAAGTTTTGTATTTTACTATGTCAATTTTTTTTTATATTTTAGTGCTTAACATTTAAACTAAACGAACATAAGAAACGTTCAGCAAGCTGAAATATATATATTTTAATTAATTTGGATCAATTTATTTGATTGCAATTTTTGCCTCTTTGGTGAATTAGAAGGTAATATCAGATCAATATGCATTTAATAACGAGATCATTATAACTGCTTTTCCTGCCTGATTGGGAAGAAGGTAATTGTGATCAAATGCATTAATAACGAGCTTCGATTGTGTTGGCTTCTCCTGCAGGAACCGTGACCGAGCTCCTAGGCTTCGATTGGTTGATTCACTAAGACTGTGCTCCTGGCCTATCCTGCACCAGACACCGCCGTCGCTCACGGCCCGTCACCGCTGAAGAAGATCAGACCTGGTTCTGCTGACAGCGACGGATCAAGACTCGCTCTGGTCTCTGTGACTGACGCGGCTCCTTTATTAGCCTCGGGCGGCGTCAGATGTCCCATCATGCTCCATTACAGCTCCAAAGAGTCCCCCGGATCTCCTGCGGGAGAGTGCGCTCGGGTTTCTCAGGCACTGCGGGCACGTCTCGCTGGATCTGAAAGATATTTCCATGGGAAAGTTGCATCCACGACTGTTACAGGAGCACAGACTCAACACAGGTGAGAAACGGCCGTATGAGGGGCAGTTTATAGTAACGCTGCACCGATATATCGGCCGATTATCGCTTTCGGCTCATTACTTAAAAACAGCCAGAGATGAATATATCCCGTCAATCAAACCGTGTGAAGCGAAGTTAATGAGGTAACGCAATCTCATTTTTATTCACATAACGCACTCAGGTCAGTTTCGCATTTTTCCAAAAAATTAATAGTTTTTAGTAAGGGAATGAAACTTTTATTTTTAAGAGATATATCCATTTCATGTTGTGTCATGTCAATATAACTAACTCTCTGGAGGAGTGGACACACACACACACACACACACACACTCGGAGCAGTGGACACACACACACACACACACACACACACTCGGAGCAGTGGACACACACACACACACACACACACTCGGAGCAGTGGACACACACACACACTCGGAGCACTGGACACACACACACTCGGAGCACTGGACACACACACACACACACACTCGGAGCAGTGGACACACACACACACACACACACACACTCGGAGCAGTGGACACACACACACACACACACACACACTCAGAGCAGTGGACACACACACACACACACACACACACACACACACACACACACTCAGAGCAGTGGACACACACACACACACACACACAGAGCAGTGGACACACACACACACTCAGAGCAGTGGACACACACACACACACACACACACCTGGAGCAGTGGACACACACACACACCTGGAGCAGTGGACACACACACACTCGGACCAGTGGACACACACACACACACACACACTCGGACCAGTGGACACACACACACACACACACTCGGACCAGTGGACACACACACACACACACACACACACACACCCGGAGCAGTGGACACACACACACACACACACACACCCGGAGCAGTGGACACACACACACACACACCCGGAGCAGTGGACACACACACACACACACCCGGAGCAGTGGACACACACACACACACACACACACACACACACCTGGAGCAGTGGACACACACACACACTCGGAGCAGTGGACACACACACACACACACACTCGGATCAGTGGACACACACACACACACACACACACACACACACACACACTCGGAGCAGTGGACACACACACACACACACACACTCGGAGCAGTGGACACACACACACACCCGGAGCAGTGGACACACACACACACACACACACACACACACACACACACACACACTCGGAGCAGTGGAGACACAAACACACACACACCTGGAGCAGTGGACACACACACACACACACACTCGGAGCAGTGGACACACACACACCCGGAGCAGTGGACACACACACACACACACACACACACACACTCGGAGCAGTGGAGACACACACACACACACACTCGGAGCAGTGGACACTCACACAGTTTGTGTATAGTTCTGTGTAAATAGATAAACCGCTGTCAGCAGTTATTTCATAATCTAGAATGACAAAAACATTTAAATAATTCTGATAAAACAGTTAAGAAATGCAATAAAATACGATGTTTTGTTTGTTATAGATTATTTCATAATTCAGAGAATATTATTCTGTTAATTATTCTTCACTCTTTAGTCTATTAAACAGCGTTTAAACCTAAAACTGTAGTTTAAAATGAAGCTGATATGACTTCTGTCCTTTATTTTCTCCATTTGAAAACATTATTTAGCTTATTGTTAATATCAGTGTTGCTGATGCTTTTTATAAAAAAATTTATTGTAATTTTAAGATTAAATTTGACACAAAAGAATGTTAATTTTCAACAGTTGTTGTTAAGATGACTGAAAGAAGGAAAAACCAAAGCTTCACTCTGTTATTTATTTACTTTATAACAGTGAATAGATATCGTTTCTGCATATCGGTTATCGGGTACATAAACGTGCAAAGTATCGGTATCGGTTATAATAAATCAGCATCGGTCGATCACTATTGTTATGGTACGTGTTCTGGTGCATCTGTAGTTCGTCTCAGTGGTGTTCTCTGATGGTTTGTGTGATGGTACGTGTTCCGGTGCATCTGTAGTTAGTCTCAGTGGTGTTCTCTGATGGTTTGTGTGATGGTACGTGTTCCGGTGCATCTGTAGTTCGTCTCAGTGGTGTTCTCTGATGGTTTGTGTGATGGTACGGGTTCCGGTGCATCTGTAGTTCGTCTCAGTGGTGTTCTCTGATGGTTTGTGTGATGGTACGGGTTCCGGTTCGTCTCAGTGGTGTTCTCTGATGGTTTGTGTGATGGTACGTGTTCCGGTGCATCTGTAGTTCGTCTCAGTGGTGTTCTCTGATGGTTTGTGTGATGGTACGGGTTCCGGTGCATCTGTAGTTCATCTCAGTGGTGTTCTCTGATGGTTTGTGTGATGGTATGTGTTCCGGTGCATCTGTAGTTAGTCTCAGTGGTGTTCTCTGATGGTTTGTGTGATGGTACGGGTTCCGGTGCATCTGTAGTTCGTCTCAGTGGTGTTCTCTGATGGTTTGTGTGATGGTACGGGTTCCGGTGCATCTGTAGTTAGTCTCAGTGGTGTTCTCTGATGGTTTGTGTGATGGTACGGGTTCCGGTGCATCTGTAGTTCGTCTCAGTGGTGTTCTCTGATGGTTTGTGTGATGGTACGTGTTCCGGTGCATCTGTAGTTTGTCTCAGTGGTGTTCTCTGATGGTTTGTGTGATGGTACGTGTTCCGGTGCATCTGTAGTTTGTCTCAGTGGTGTTCTCTGATGGTTTGTGTGATGGTATGTGTTCCGGTGCATCTGTAGTTTGTCTCAGTGGTGTTCTCTGATGGTTTGTGTGTTCAGACGAGGCCCGAGAGGATCTGCTCAGCCTGATGGCGCTGCTGGACGTGTGGTTCTTCCGGCTGGAGTCTCCGGATCACACGCTGGTGGATGTACAGGGCTGGTTGCAGGAGTCGCTGAGGTTCGAGCGGCTGGAGATCGACCCGCGCTTCACCTTAGACCCGGCAGGCGTCCATCTCTTCCGCTGGGAGCAGAACTCACCGTTTCAGGGCGTCTTGAGCGTCTACTGCAGGTGAAAACATGGACTATCGGTTTGTTTCAGTCATGTGACGTTCTACACTATATGGACAAAAGTATTAGGACACAGTACTAATGAACAGGTTTGACTACTGTAGTCATTTCCATATATAGATACATAAAGGGCTGTCAGATGATTAACATTTTTAATTTAATTAATTATTTACAGGGTGCTGCAATTAATTAATTAATCACAAACTAAATTTTGCAATGAAAATACCCCCAGAAGGTTATTTAAAGCTATTGTTGAGAGAGAGAAAGAGACTTATGATTTCTGTAACGCAGTCTATACTTCTTAAACTAGACTATAATAATAATGCAAAATGATTAAACTATTTTAAAATTAATTTCATAGGCCTTTTATGAAGTGAACTTAAGTTCTTATTAATCTTTTTTAAAAGGTTTGTTAATATTTATTTAAACAACTAAACAAAATCCAGAAATATTAAAATAAAATTTAGAAATTAAATTTTTGTTCAACTTTAATGAATGTAAAAAAAAAGTTTCATGATTTGAATTAATACTGAATTTTATTGTAACTATTAAAATGCAATCCAGCAAAAAAATGCAATAAAATAGAATTTGTGATGAAATAAAATGGATTATATATTTGAAAAAAGATACTTCCATAAATTTACAAAAGAAAATATGTTAAAAATGAGGAATACAGAAGTTATTTAAATTGAAATGAAAAAATAGAATTAAAATACATTTTTTAAACCATATGAATTGCTATGGTACTTTTATGATGTACTTTTTTTCATGTGGTCACATTTCTTTAAAATGACATGAGTAAATAATAACAAAATGGACTTTATTCATCTCAACTAAAAGTTTGATTCATTGTAAGACCGTGTTGTTGTTCGATGAGCATGATTGGTTGAGTTCTGCCGCAGGGATGAGCTGAGTTTGCTGCACTTCCTGCACTCGCTGTGTGACTTCCTGCCCGTGTCACATGACCTGCAGCCGCTGGAGAGGCCGAGGTTCTGCGCAGGATCTCTGGCTCAGACTCTGCAGAAGGAGATCCACACCGTGACGCAGGAGGTGTCTTCAGCGCTGCGCTCTGATGAGGGAGCGAGGACAGGAGAGGCGGAGTCACAGACGCTCCACACACTCAGGGAGGAGTGGCTTAAAGAACAGGGGCGGTGCACCGAGAGGCTCCGCCCCCTGCTGGACCAGACGCGCTACAGCAGACTGATAGAGCGCATGATTCACGCGCAGCTGGACACCGATGAAGCCGCTCTGATGGAAGCTGCTCGTCTGTAGGTAAAGGAACATGTTTTGAAAACTCAAAAATACCATCCATAATGCACAAAAAACTAATCATAACAGTCGTATGACTCCGATCATCTTACAGTCAGTCATGTGACACACGAGGACCAATGACGTTTGTCTCCAGTGACATCAGACCTTTTGTGATTTTATTAATTTCATCTTTTATTTTATTTATCTCAATTTCAGAGCTGTGGTGAATAAGGAAGATTACCAGTTAATAATAACTATTTTAGTATCATTAATATAGGATTTTTAAAAACTATTTAAAGTTTTTATTTTTATATTGTCATTTTCATTTTAGTTAGTTTTAGAAGTTTCTTTTTAGCTGTTATTATTATTATTATTATTATTATTATTAAATTTATATATTTTTATTTTCAGGTTTAGTTTTATTTTATTTTATTTTATTTATCTCAATTAATCAGAGCTGTGTTGAATAGGGAAGATTACCAGTTAATAATAACTATTTTAGTATCATTAATATAAGAAATTTAAGTTTTTATTTTTATATTGTCATTTTAATTTTAGTTAAAGTTTTAGAAGTTTTTTTTAGCTATTATTCGTGCTTGTTATTGCTAGCTTGTTATTTTTAAATGTATATATTTTTTATTTTCAGGTTTAGTTTGTTTTTATTTTATTTTAGTAATTTTGTTGTGCATTTTTATCAGTTTAATTAGTTTTCGTCATTTCTAAATGTCTGTTTAGTTTTTATTATAATATTTCAGTTTTAGTTTTCAAAATTACTTCAAATTGCTACTTCGAATTAAACTAAATTAAAACTAGAAAAGTGTCTAATATTTGATATTACAGCATAACTTAATTTTTTTATGTTTTATTATAGTCAACATCTATTTTAATGCAGTTTAAGATAACTGTTTTGAATATCTTGTTTTATTATTAATGAATATAATAACACCTGCTCTGTTCGTCATGCAAAATATCACCACTTCAGAAATTCACAAGCCATTTTTTCACCAAAAAAAGTTACAATATTTTTTTTATATAAATAAAATGCAAATAATGAATATAAAAAATGATAATATTTACACAAATATGTAGCTTTTTTCCATTTTTGTAGTTAGCACTGAACTGTAATAGGAAGAGAAGCAGCATACGGGTTTGAAATGGCACGAGATGAGTTGATTTATTGCTTTAAAGATGATTATGATTTATGAGATGATTTCAGAATGAGCTTTTTCAGTTGATTTATTGCTTTAAAGCAGCTGTAGTGAGGTCGAAGCCGCTCGAGGAGCATCACTGATCAAATCAGTGAAATAAGGCATGTTTCTCTGCATCGTTCAGCGGCTGTGGATCTGAATCCGTGAGCTTCTCCAGGTCGTGTCCTCGTTTCTTTCCCACTTCCCTTCAATCTAATCCAATATGCTAGTGCACGCTTTTCTCTTCTTAACTTTAGGGGTAATTCTCCGGTTTCTATAAGGATTGCATTTATGGGGGTGGCCTTAATAGCTCCACTGCACACACGTAGTGCTCTATACTGTGACAGTGCGCTCAGAGAAACACTCTCCATCACCGCCGGTGTCTCACTTCAAGCACTCGTTTCTGCCTTTACTGTTCAAAAATAAACACCCTCAAAGACTATTATTATTTTTTATATAAATATGAGGTTCTTTATACTGTATTTCAGTCTTTCTGCTTTCTACCAAAACTTGCTGTTGTTACTCATGAAATTTAATAACAATTAATTTGTGTTAAAATTATTTCCAAGTAAATCCGATACATATCTCAATGTTTTAGAAGGTTTTCTTTAGCTATTACTAGTTCTTGTTATTTTTAAATGTATATATTTGTTATTTTCAGGTTTAGTTTTACTTTGTTTTATTTTATTTTAGTAATTTTTGTTGTGCATTTTTATCAGTTTAATTAGTTTTCGTCGTTTTTAAATGTCTGTTTCGTTTTTATTATAATATTTCAGTTTTAGTTTTTCATTGTTTTCAAAATTACTTCAAATTGCTACTTTCGAATTAAACTAAATAATAACTAGAAAAGTGAGTAATATTTGCATACAGTATTCTTTATACTGTATTTCAGTCTTTCTGCTTTCTACCAAAACTTCACGTTACTTGTGCAATTTAATAGCAATTAATGTATGTGTGAATATTATTTCCAAGTAAATACTATACATATCTCAGTATTAATTTCTGTTTGTTTACAGTACATAAATAAATCAATGAACACAGAAATACATGGTTTCGACATGGTTTGGAAAAGTATGCAATTTGATTACTTTAGGGATTTTTAAACACAACTGAATTAATTAATAATGCATGTTTTTTCAAAATGCAAAATGTTTGCATTTTTGGTTTCATCTTACGATATTCTTAGTACCGTATCACATAGCCTTGAGGATCTTTGCAAAAAAAAATTAATATACAGACTTTTATGTGTGCATGAGAAACCATTACAGTTATCATACAGAGCAATGCACACTGAGCTATATTGTGCCCTTTTATCGCTGAGGTGTCTTGGCCACCACAGAGTCTGCGTTAAAGAGACCCGAGGCCTTGAAATATGACATACTGCCCTAATGAAGGCCACACAATACCAGTCTCTTACAGACCCTTGAACTTGGCAAATAGGACACTGCACACAGCTGTATTGTGCCACCAGCCCATATCATGGTTTCTCCACCGCAGCAGAAGATAGACATTAGGTCTTGATATTAGAGGTACTACCAAAAGAAAAGCCAAAAGTAGATCTCTATTAATTCATGTGCATCCATGCTCTCACTATATTCATAGTAAGATGGCAGTGATGCACAAAGAACATAGGTTATATAAAACTACACATTGTAATGCGTAAGCATGCGAAATGTGCATGTGAATCGTTTCTTGTGCACAACAAGTTTATTTTGTGCATGCAAAAGTCACTTGAAGAAAATCAATGTTTTAGTTTTTAGAAAATGAATTAATTTTAACAGCCTACCATTATTTTTTGTAAAGGAAGTTTTAAAAGTAAGTTAGCCAGCTTGCATAACATTTCAATACAGAAATAGTTTATCCCGTCAGATTATATAGGCTAATAAATGTAATACCCCCCCCCCCCACACACACACACACACACACAAAAGCGAAGGACTCGTATGATCAGGATGTTAAAATAAACTGATTTAATTGATAAATATCTCAGCCATGTTCGTCACTTTGCTGTTCCCTGAAATATCTCCGATGTGGTTTGTGTCTCTTTGCAGCGTGTTTGTGTTTTGTTTGTGTTGTGAGTATTTGCGGCGCGTGTTTTGTCAAATTGATGATGTTTTCTTAATTTGCAGCGCTTTGAGCTCTCTCGGGCCACCGTACATTTCCAAGACTTTTTAAATCAGTTAATAATTGAGATATTATTTTACCCCGTGTCCTAAAATCACTTTACATCCAGATTCTAAATAAGAAAAGCCGGTTGGTTGAAGCCAGGAATCATCTCCAGGAAGTGACATCGTTTTGGAGGGAAATCGGCGGCACGTCTGAGAGTATTGTGATGTCTGATGCTCTTGTGTGTTAGTCTGCAGATCGATCGTCGTCTGAAAACACCTTCCTGAGGAACGACAGCAGCTTCTCGTCGACGGATCCGATGCTTCTGCTGAGGCGTCTGAGGAGAACGAAGCCTTAGATTGAGAATACGGCTGTTTCAGATACACACACTGATGATTTACACAAAAAAACTCTGTGAATTACAAAGATTGAGCTGTATTTGGTTTTGTACGTATGTAAATAAATGATGAGCAAAAGACGAATGACTTTTGACTGAGATAAATGATTTCAGTTGATTGCATCATTTTATGTATTCAATGTTGGTGTTTGTCAAATAATCACGGACCGGAGCAAACCGAAGCACCGCTGATGATCATCCAGCTCAAGTGTCCTCGCCTCTGCCACTGTTACCATGGAAACCAGCATCAGCACCATCCGTCTGGAGCTCCATCACTGTCTGTCTGAGATCCGCCGTAACGGTGAGTGTGATGATGATGACTTGTTTTTATATTACTGTTTTCTTCAAACGTGTCTCTGCATCAGGGTCTCAGCAACGGATGCTCTGCAGTGAATGGGTGCCGTCAGAATGAGAGTCTGATAAAAACATCACAATAATCCACACCACTCCAGTCCATCAGTTAAGTATGAATCCATAATTCATAAAAACTCTTCCTCCAGTGGAAAGGTGTTCTGGTCTGAATCAGGAGAGACATCTGCACAGATCAAGCAGCGTTTAAAACAGCTCTAAACTAATATGTGTGTTGATTTTGATGAGAGAGATAACAGGAGATGCACTTTTTCACTGGAGGAAGAGATTATTATGTATTATGGACTCATATTTGAGATAAAAAGTCATATTTTTGTCTTCTCCAGATGTTAACTGATGGACTGGAGTGCTGTGATGTTTTTATCAGACTCTCATTCTGACGGCACCCATTCACTTCCAGTGGAACTGATGTCCGCAAGACATCACAGATTAGGACAGACGTCTAGCCAGTTGGTTTTTCAACATCTTTATTATCTAATCACAATCGCTTTATCCCCAATAATTGTCTCAGTGGACCTGAAATATGCAGCGTTTAATAAACATCTCCAAACAACTGATTATGCATCACATCCGTGAGAAACAGACGAGTCTACATCATACCGTACTGTGATGAGAGACAACGTGATCAAGATCCAAACCCAAAGACGCGTTTCATCTGTGGTCCTCAGTATTATGTGTTATTAATAATCCAAACCAATCGAGATGACAGCCGAGGAGAAACATTTTCAACAATTCCTATAAATTATATAAAGCCGAAAATATCCATATCGGTAAATATAATATAATACAATGTTTTGTGTGTGTGTTTTGTGTGTGTGTGTTTTATGTCTGTGTGCGTGCGTGTGCGCGTGTGCGTGCGTGTGTGTGTGTGTGTGTGTGTGTGTGTGTGTGTGTTGTGTTTTGTGTGTGTGTGTGTGTGTGTGTGTGTGTGTTTTATGTGTGGTGTGTGTGTGTGTGTGTGTGTGTGTTTTATGTGTGTGTGTGTTTTATGTGTATGTGTGTGTGTGTGTATACTATATTTATTTATTTTTTGCTTTTTTTGTACTTTAAATTCTCTAGTTTGTTTTTCTCAGTCATAACATATGTACTATATGATGCTTTTAAACTGATTCATATTTAATTTTTAATTCATTTTACATTGTTTAAATATATGTATTTAGCAGCTGCTTTTATCCAAAGAAACTTAGAAAAGTCGAACAAAGCATGTTTAGATGGAGAGCCAAAGATCTAATACATTAAATTTGGTTTTAATATACTTCAATAAACAATGTTTTAAAATGTAGCGTTACATTTAATGTAATGTTTTTAAATTCTATATAATAAAATGTAATATTTATATATCACATGTAGACATTTTATACACACACACATATATACACACACACACACACACACACACACACACATATACAATTTTAAAATATCTAAATATTATATTATATATAAATAATAAAAAATAAGATTTTTTTTAAATATTTTAAATGTGTGTGTGTAGTGTTATATTTTATATATATAATGTGGTGTGGGTAAGTAAATTAAAAATACATATATTTGTAATATGTTACATTAAAATATATATTTGAAAAAAAAATTATATGGTATTTCGAAAGTATTGTTAAATTTAATTGTAATTATTTAAATATAATTTGTAATTTAATTATAACATTATATTTACTGACTTTTAATATAGCATTTTATTAATATATAATAGTTCTATTGATTTGTGTGAAATATAACCTGGACATCGATGTGTTCAGTGAGACTCATCTTCATAAATCCTCAATATTGTGTTTTGTGCTGCTGTGATCAGCAAGAGGAGAAGAGAGACGACTCCATTCATAAAAACGCTCGTATAAAACCGTCGTTCGTAGGAAAGCGTCCATATAAAGCTGGTCAGCTGTTGAAAGGCTGCGTCAGGTTCTGCCGGCGCTCTGGTGTCGGATGATCTTGTAGGTGATCCAGTAGAAGACGTTGAAGATGAGGAAGGCCAGAGGGAAGGCGGCGCGTGAGACGGTGTCGATCCTCTTCGCTCGGTCCACAAACCTCTTACGGATCCCGTCTGTGTCCTTCGGGACGGCCGGCGCCGGCGGAGGAGGATTGGCGTTCGTCTGCGTGTTCTTCACCGTCGTCTCGTCCTTGTTGTTATACCCGGAGAAGTGCAGACGGCCGTCCTGTAAATCCTCCTCCTGTGTGTCACAAACACACAGAAACAGGTTCCTACACCGTCTGGAAAAGTATTTCTACACTGCAAAAAATGATCTTTTTAGTATCCGTGACTTGTTTTCTAGCACACGTTCTTGAATCAGGATGCATTTACTTGACAGGTTAAATTACTTAATATTTTAAGTCTTGTTTTCTAAAAAAAACACCATAATTTAGTTCGTTTTTTGCTTAAAACGAGCAAAAATATCTGCCAATGTTGTAAGAGAAATGCGTCCCTGGAGCTATAATCAGTCATAAGCAGCACATTTGTAGCATTATTCAACAATAAACTGTATGGGTCAAAATTATACATTTTTCTTTTATGACAAAAATCATTATGATATTAAGATCATGTTCCATGAAGATATTATGTAAATTTCCTTCCATAAGTATATTAGAACTTAATTTGAACACCTTTAAAGATGATTTTCTCAATATTTAGATGTTTTTGCACCCTCAGATTCCAGATTTTCAAATATTGTCCAAACCATACATCAATGGAAATATGATTTATTCAGCTTTTCTGTGTATAAATCTGGTTTTGTTCTCCAGAGTCACAAATAATCTTGTTCAGCCATTGAATTCAGATATTTTTTCTTACCCCATGGGCAGATATGTTTACTA
>CM049827.1:424669-462169 GCA_027422435.1 Schizopygopsis pylzovi | reverse complement strand
TCGTCTCTGATGATAAACTGTGGTAATGTTAGTTCGTTATGATGATCGTTAAAGGATGGGTTATGAGTCTGACCTGTGTTATAGTGTTTGGTGCAGTAGCCCAGCTCCTTCTCGTCTCTGATGATAAACTGAGGTAATGTTAGTTCGTTATGATGATCGTTAAAGGATGGGTTATGAGTCTGACCTGTGTTATAGTGTTTGGTGCAGTAGCCCAGCTCCTTCTTGTCTCTGATGATAAACTGTGGTAATGTTAGTTCGTTATGATGATCGTTAAAGGATGGGTTATGAGTCTGACCTGTGTTATAGTGTTTGGTGCAGTAGCCCAGCTCCTTCTCGTCTCTGATGATAAACTGAGGTAATGTTAGTTCGTTATGATGATCGTTAAAGGATGGGTTATGAGCGTGACCTGTGTTATAGTGTTTGGTGCAGTAGCCCAGCTCCTTCTCGTCTCTGATGATAAACTGAGGTAATGTTAGTTCGTTATGATGATCGTTAAAGGATGGGTTATGAGTCTGACCTGTGTTATAGTGTTTGGTGCAGTAGCCCAGCTCCTTCTCGTCTCTGATGATAAACTGAGGTAATGTTAGTTCGTTATGATGATCGTTAAAGGATGGGTTATGAGTCTGACCTGTGTTATAGTGTTTGGTGCAGTAGCCCAGCTCCTTCTCGTCTCTGATGATAAACTGAGGTAATGTTAGTTCGTTATGATGATCGTTAAAGGATGGGTTATGAGTCTGACCTGTGTTATAGTGTTTGGTGCAGTAGCCCAGCTCCTTCTCGTCTCTGATGATAAACTGAGGTAATGTTAGTTCGTTATGATGATCGTTAAAGGATGGGTTATTGAGTCTGACCTGTGTTATAGTGTTTGGTGCAGTAGCCCAGCTCCTTCTCGTCTCTGATGATAAACTGAGGTAATGTTAGTTCGTTATGATGATCGTTAAAGGATGGGTTTTGAGTCTGACCTGTGTTATAGTGTTTGGTGCAGTAGCCCAGCTCCTTCTCGTCTCTGATGATAAACTGAGGTAATGTGAGAGCCTCGGCGACCTGGACTGGACCTTTATCAAGCCACTCGAAGATCAGGTCATTCATCGTGTAGCCGACTGCAGAAACATGAGCGGAAACACTGCTTAGCCTTCATTAAAGCCCTGACTGAAATTAAACACCTTAATTAAACAGACGTTTAGTTTAAGGTGAAGTACTAAGATTACATTAATATAGGCATTAATAAAACTGACAAAGCGGCACAACAAAATGTTTAAAAACTAAATTAAATGATAATGAAAACAGAAAAAATTAAATTAAAACTGATCAAAAATATTAACAAATATCGTAAAACAAAAAATAACTAAACTGAAGTAAAAAATTATAAAACAATATAGGCATTAATAAAACGAACCCTAAATATATAAAAATAAAAGTGATTACAGATATGGTCAAAGTAAAACTAATGCAATAAGCAGTAATATAGACATTGATAAAGTCTGACACATTAATAAGAGACGTGTAGAGGATGAAGTACACACAGCTCTCCAGCTGCATGCTGCAGGTCTGTACATCCATCGGGAAGTTCTTCAGATCCATCGGACAGGACAGTATTAACGTCAACCTACAGACATACAGGTCACATATACAGTTATCTGACTCTATAAATCGAGATCTGTTCATCCTCGGTGACCTGGTGGACGTTTGTCAAGCCACTCGAAGATCAGGTCATATCAGTTTAGTCAACTGCAGAAACATGAGCGGTCATATTGCTTAGTCTTCATTAAAGCCTGACTGATCTGATCATCTTGATTAGTGACGTTTAGTTTAGGTGAAGTACTAAGATTACATTAATATAGGCATTAATTAAACGTGACAAAGCGGCACAACAAAATGTTTAACAAACTAAGTTAATCTGATAACTATAAAATAATCTGTGGTTTAAATGATCAAAAATGTTGACAAATATCGTATTAACAAAACTAACTAAGACTAGGTCAACAAATTATTAATCAATAGGCATTAATAAATCGTGCGTTAAATGTGTGAAAATAAAAGTGATTACAGATATGGTCAAACGTCAAACCTAATGCAATAAGCACATATACAGTTATCTGACTCTATAATATCAGATCTGATTCATCTGGTGTTTGGTGTGATAGTTGTGTGACAGGACAGTAGTTAAGTACACCTACAGACATACAGGTCACATATACAGTTATCTGACTATAATATACGATCATCTTGTGTTCGCATGTGTGGTTTGTTGAAGGTACAGTTAAGTCAACCTACGACATACAGGGTATATAGTTATCTGACTCTACAGGACAGTATTAACGTCACCTACAGTGATACAGGTCATGTGTACAGTTATCTGACTGTGTGACATGATCTGTGTGTAGTCAACCTAAGATATCAGGTGATGTCAGTTATGTGACTCTATAATAGGACTGTATTCATCGTGTGTGTAGACATACAGGTCACATGTACAGTTGTCTGACTGTGTAATGTCATGTGTGTGTGTGTGTGTGGGTGTTAAGTCAACCTACAACGGACAGTATTAACGTCAACCTACAGTTATCAGGTCATATATAAGTTATCTGTCTCTATATGTCATCGTGTGTGTGTGTGTGGTGTGTGGTGTGTGTGTGTGTGTGTTGTGTGTGTGAGAGAGAGACAGGACAGTATTAACGTCAACCTACAGACATACAGGTCACATATATACAGTTATCTGACTCTATAATATCAGATCTGATTCAGTGTGTGTGTGTGTGTGTGTGTGTGTGTGTGTGTGTGTGTGTGACAGGACAGTATTAACGTCAACCTACAGACATACAGGTCACATATACAGTTATCTGTACTATAATATCAGATCTGATTCAGTTTCTGTTATATATGTGCTGTTTGTGTGTTTAAGAGAAACTGTGTAGTGTCCGTGTGTTGCCGTGTGTGTGCATGAATTCAGAGCTGATGTTGTGATTTATAGAAACGCATTTATGAAAACTAGGACAGAGTCATATCAGCTCGTTTTCAAAATAAACGTGGATTTACAGTAAGAGCTGTTCAGGGCTCACGTATCACTCGTGAATAGAAAAGATTTGATTTATATATTTACTATTTATAGTGTCACCTATAAATAAAGCACAATCTTTTTCTTATTGTTTTATTTTTAGCTTTAATGTGTTTTATTTTAGTTGTAGTAATCTTATTACTTCAATTTTAATTTGTTTAGTTTTTTAGTTTTTCATCCAATATTTTATTTCAGATTTCATTTTAATTTTAGTATTTTTGTGAGCTTTTGTCATTTTTATTCCTTTTTTATAATATTTATGTTTAGCTTTCATTAAAATTTTAGTTCCCATAATAATTTTTATATTAAGCTGTTTTAAATCTCTTTTTTAAATATTTATATTTAGCTTTTATTTTAATTTTAGTTTCCATAATTATTTTTAATATTAAGCTGTTTTTAATCTCTTTTTTAAATATTTATATTTAGCTTTTATTTTAATAGCTTTTTATTACATTTTGAGCTTTTGCCACTTTTATCAGTTTTTTAAATTTCCTTTAATACATTTTTATAGTTATTTTAATTTGAGTAATTTTAGTACATCAACTTCAAAAATTTTTTATTGGATTATACTTAAATTGTATTTTAATTGCCATGGCAACAGTTCTAATGTAAGGTATTTACATTTATAATGTATTTAGCTTTAATTTTATTTTTATTTCAGTTTTAGTCATTTTAGTGCTTCAACCTAAATATAATTTCAGTTGCCAGGGCTTTTATATTTTCATCTAATTATTATTTTTTTATTTATTTCATTTTAATATTGTTTTTAAACAATATTTTAATATTTTGTGCTGTTCATTATTTTTAGTTTTTCTAAAACATTAATCCTGTTATGATCAAATGAAACCAATCAGTTTTAATAGATGGTTCAAAATATGATTAACCTTGAAGATATGAAGAATGCCTGAGATATGAAAGTCAGAAATATACACTGGTCAACTTTTGAAGTGGATCAGAACTAGAGGTCTGCACGGGCTCAAAACTGAAGCCCGAACCCGGCCCGTACCCGAGATCGTCTGACCCAACCCGACCCGACCCAAGCGGCACAGTTAAATTTAGAGCCCGAACCCGACCCGAAATCACCCCCACCGCCCATAACGAATAAAAAAAAAAAGGAAAAAGATTGCATTTCACGATTGCATGCAAAGAAACGGATTAATCAAGGCTCTGCCATTTCACAAACATTTACCAGTTATGAAAGTTATGAAAGACCGAGCGAGAGAGAGAGAGAGAGAGACCGAGCGAGAGAGAGACCGAGCGAGCGAGAGAGAGAGAGAGACCGAGCGAGCGAGCGAGAGAGAGAGAGAGAGAGAGAGAGAGACCGAGCGAGCGAGAGACCGAGGAAAGTTGCGCGTGCATGTGAACCTGCGTCTGCGCGTCTCTCTCTACAAGCAATGAGGCTTAGTTACTTCAAAAACAGCGATTTTGCCGCCTCATTGCAGATAAATATAATGTTGTGACTTGCGAGTCAGTAGCCTGTCGAAGCTATTTTACTAATAAAAGTTTCCGTGCTGTTTGTGCGCGATCTCTGATATGTGTGTGCGTGCGTCTATGAAAGCAGCGAAGCCTCTGCATATAGTTTTGGTTTAGCTACAAACCCGACCCGACCCGAGCCCGAAGCTATCCATTAAACATTAACCCGAAACCCGACCCGAAACCCGACAGTATTTCGGGACCCGCGGGTTCGGGTCGGGTAGCAGACCTCTAATCAGAACCTAAAACCCAAATGCGTTCTGGTCTCAGGACATCTTTGCTGAAAGGTTCTGCTCCACTCTTACTGTATAACACTGCTTCTGTCTCTGAGCGTTTCGAGTGTGTGTTAATCCTCCTCTTCTTCACCTGATGCTGTACAGAACGGTCCCGTCCTTGAAGATCCGCAGCAGCTTGTTATCCGTGGTGACGTCGTGGAAGTTTGCTCCTTTCTCGTTGGCGAAGAACAGGTCCGGTTTCCAGATGGAGTCCAGCATGGACGGGTCCAGATCCAGAGAGGAGTCGGGGTACTCGCTGTAGGCCAGCCGCGGGTCGTTCCACTTCTGCCGGAGGAAGATGTTCACCCTGTAGTCCTGAGACACAAGCGGTTTGGGTCTTTGGTATTTGCTGTATTGTGTTTTGTTATCTCCTCGCTCTCGTTCTTGTCTGGTCTTTGATAGGTTGTTCAATGATGTGGTGCAGGTTCGTGCAGTGTCGGGGGGGTAACGCATTACAAGTACATTTACATTTACATTTAGTCATTTAGCAGACGCTTTTATCCAAAGCGACTTACAATTGGGGGGTAACGTGAGTTACGTAATAATATTACTTTTTCAAGTAACTAGTAAAGTAACGCATTACTTTTTAATTTACTAGAAAATATCTGAGTTCTTTTTCTCCATTTATTGACTGAGTGCGCCGTGTGAACATGATCTTACTGTAGATCTAATCTAGACTAAATATGAATGTGTATTAATTCATCACACTCGCAAAAAACAGATTCAGTATTCATCAAAATGAATTAAAACAGTGAAATGCAAACTCAGAATATGTTAAACAACACAAATATATCTAATCTCATTTTATTAACCGATGTGTTTGCTGCTGATCTTTGATGATCAGTTCAATCATAATAATAATAAACATGACTTTAGATAAACTATCATTGTGTTTTATTGCTGAAGAGTTGATCTTCTCCTGTGTTCTTCTGTACAGACGTGATTTACTCGTCCTTCAGTCTGAGGTTTATTCATTACACTTTTTGGTGTGAAAGCTTTTATATTTGCTATAAATATAACTTATCGTATTAAAAAAAAACAATGATTTGCCTTTGAAGGATCATTTGTGACCCGTGCTGGCAAAATGAGTCACAATCGGCACATTTTAAAAAATTAGTTATTTAATTTTTAACACCCATTCTCCATTCAAAATGATATATCGGACCACAAAACTAGTCATAAGGGTTAATTATTCGACATCACCTAAAAGATGAATAAATAAGCTTTTGTGCAAACTTGCATGTAGGCGAATATCGTGCGTTTGAAGCAAACGTGTCGCGCGTCTTGCATCGCCCAGTGCGAATCTCCTCTATTCATGTCTTTGTATGTAATCTACTTGCACGAATAATCACCAGTGTCGGGAAAGATACTTTTAAAATTAATGCGTTACAATATTGCGTTACTCTCTAAAATATTAACTAATTATGTTACTTAGTTACTTTTTATGGAAAGTAATGGTTACGTTACTTTTGCGTTACTTTTTAAATATGAGCAGGGCTTGATTGTTTGTTTTTAATACAAGAAGTTATATTTATAGCAAATATAAAAGCTTTCACACCAAAAAGTGTAATGAATAAACCTCAGACTGAAGGACGAGTAAATCACGTCTGTACAGAAGAACACAGGAGAAGTTCAACACTCTTCAGCAATAAAACACAATGATAGTTTATCTAAAGTCATGTTTGATTATTAGTATGATTGAACTGATCATCAAAGATCAGCAGCAAACACATCGGTTAATAAAATGAGATTAGATATATTTGTGTTGTTTAACATATTTAATTATTGCAGGTTTGCGTCATATTCTGAGTTTGTATTTCACTGTTTTAATTCATTTTGATGAATACTGAATCTGTTTTTTGCGAGTGGGATGAATTAATACACATTCATATTTAGTCTAGATTAGATCTACAGTAAGATCATGTTCACACGGCGCACTCAGTCAATAAATGGAGAAAAATAACTCAGATATTTTCTTGTAAATTAAAAAGTAATGCGTTACTTTACTAGTTACTTAAAAAAAGTAATATTATTACGTAACTCGCGCTACTTGTAATGCGTTACCCCCCCGACACTGATAATTACATTCACATTTGGTGAGAACACACCATTAGCGTAACCAGAATTCATAACGATAATTATCACAATTTAATTTTGTCCAATAGAGCGATATGAAAATTGAAAAATGTTTGATATAATGCACCAAAAGAGGAACGAAACAGCGCTAACGGTGCCAAACGTCCAGCGAGTGGCGCTAAAACATGCGTTCACATTTCTGTTGCATTGATATAGACACGTATTGTTGAGTTTTTATTATCTTTTATTAGTGTGGCTAAAAGTTAATGTTCTATCGTGATGGAAATATCCCCTTCTACACCTAAACCGACCCGATAGTGTAACAAATGCACAAGTGATATAAACATTATATTTGATATAAGTGCAAATAGCTTTTTACACTAACCCAAAAATTATTTGTATATATATATATATCAAAATTATTTTATTTTATCTAGTTGCAGAGGAAACATTTCTCATTTTAATTTAGTTTAACTTAAAAACTAAACCTGAAATAAAAATAAATATAAACTAGAGATATTTAAAAAAAAAAAATATGAAAATGAAAAAATTACTAAAACAGAAAATACAAAAAAATTAAAAACTATAATAGCATCCAATAAAATAAAACAGCTATTTATTTTATATCGTTGTGCTTTCAAACACAATATTTCATACAGCAGCTTCATAAAAATGAAAGATGAATTGCTGTAAACGTCATCATCACACGTAGAGCACCATTCGGTGACTTCATCAGCGTTTCTGTGTGCTTTAGTTCAGTTCAGCTAATGAAGTGATTAGAGAAATACAATCATTAGATGAAGCTCTTTGAACATGTTGAATGAATGTATTCGCTTTTGTTCATTCATTACAAGCAAATAATGGCTTTACAAGAAGACTAGAAATCCAGCTAATTAACTGACGAAATATAAAGATATGTCGCATCATTTTAAATATATTAACGGTATTTTATTACAGTTAACAATGTGCATATATATAATAAATTGTATAAATGTATTTAAACAAAACATATATATATATATATTTATACATAGATATACAAATAAATAAATATATTTATACAATTCATATTTTACATGTGAAAAATTAAAACATGTTTTTTCTATTTTAAATATATTTTATACATCTGTCTACTCTATATATTCTAGTTATTAGAATTATGACACAAAAGTAAATCATCCAGATGCATTATATTATTTTTGTATTTAAGTAATCATTATTTTAAAAAGTAATACAATATCAAATCATAAATTAGTGGTTTACATTAGTAATATGTGGTGTTTTTAACATCGTTTTAATGTGGTTTTGTCTGAAATCATCAAGCTCTTGTCATCGTTTGTATTCTCTGAACAGTTCATTAAAGGCTTGTATGACTGGATGCTTAAAAATGATCATCAAAAACATGTAAACATAATTAGCATTTGATCAAAGCAGCGTCTGTTGTGTTTAATATCCGCTGGAGATGCGTCGGGATTGAGTAATATTCAGGGAAAGAGATCTGGAGCGTCTGGAGATCTCCGAACATGACTGAATCAGTTTCAATTCTTTCTTTTTTATTTTATTTGTCACGATTATACAGAGTATAACCAGCAGTGTAATGTGTTCTCTGTATTTAACCCATCCAAGTGCACACACACACACACACACACACACACCCGGAGCAGTGGACACACACACACACACACACACCTGGAGCAGTGGACACACACACACACACACCACCGTGCACACACACCTGGAGCAGTGGACACACACACACCGTGCACACACACACCTGGAGCAGTGGACACACACACCTGGAGCAGTGAACACACACACACACACCTGGAGCAGTGGACACACACACACACACACACACACACACACACCTGGAGCAGTGGACACACACACACACACCTGGAGCAGCAAACACACACACACAACTGGAGCAGTGAACACACACGCACACACACACACACCTGGAGCAGTGGACACACACACACACACCTGGAGCAGTGGACACACACACACACACCTGGAGCAGTGGACACACACACACACACACACACCTGGAGCAGTGGACACACACACACACACACACCTGGAGCAGTGGACACACACACACACACACACACACACACCTGGAGCAGTGGACACACACACACACACACACACACACACACACACACACACCTGGAGCAGTGGACACACACACACACACACACACCTGGAGCAGTGGACACACACACACACACACACACCTGGAGCAGTGGACACACACACACCGTGCACACACACACCTGGAGCAGTGGACACACACACACACCGTGCACACACACACCTGGAGCAGTGGACACACACACACACACCCGGAGCAGTGGACACACACACACACACACCTGGAGCAGTCGGGGGGGGTTCGGTGCCTTGCTCAAGGGTCTCAGTCGTGAACAATTCCTGCCGGAGCCGAGATTCGAACCCACAACCTCGGGTTACAAGCCCCACGCTCTCTCCACTAGAGCCACGACTGTCTAATTCAGGAGAACTTGTTTGAACTCTTCAAACACAAGCGGTTCACTGCCAGTGCGAGTAGAGCGAGGAGCATCGAGGGAATGAACTCGTTTCACAGATAGTTTACAGATACAGACGGGGCTTTAACTGGATTTGATTCATGTGATTGATTGGAAAGCGTTGATTAGAGATTATTTCCATCAGGAACTAATAATAATGTCCATTCATCTTTTTAGCACAGTAAAGACAAACGCTCACCATCGTGGTTTCTGTCACGGAGCCGAAGCTGTTGATGAAGATGTTGCACGTGACGTTCACCGGAGGACCTGCGGATGAGGAATATTAATAATGATGTTAAACACCGAAGGATTCAGTGATCCAGCATTCAGCGTGTACGGTAAGATACGTCTCTTCTGCTCAGAAAGACTGATATTATCATTTAAAACTGTGAATATGTGTTAAACTGTAAATTATCATCATTACTCCAGTCTTCAGAGTCACATGATCTTCAGAAATCATAAAAATATACTGATTTATAATCAAGAAATATTATTATTAATGTTGAAAACAGTCGTGCCGCACAATATTTCTGTTGAAACTGATACATTTGATTTTTTCAGGATTCACAGATTAATAGAACGTTCAAAAGAATAGAATTTATTTGAAATATAAATATTTTGTAACATTATAAATTCTTTACTGCGGAGTTATTTTAGTATAATTAATATACTACCATAGTTTTAAATATTTAGAATTAGTTTTTATTTATACAACCTATTTTTTTTTAGGATTTATGTATTTTTGTCATTTTTATTTATTTATTTGTTTCTATTTCAGTTTTATTTATTTCCAGATGATCATTTAAGTTCCTCAATATCAGTTCATTTCTAATTTTCATTTAGTTTTTCATCAAATATGTATTTTGTTTAATTTAATATTTAATTTCTACATTTGTTCCAATTAAAGCAATTTTTTTTAAGTTTTATATTTTATTAAAAATAATAACCCCTGCTTTACTGTCACTTTTGATCAATTTAATGCGTTCTTACACAATCAAGTGACTGAAATAATGTATATTAACTGCCTTTTGATAATATTTGATTATACGTGTAACTATAATATTTCATTATATATTTAACTCTAATATTTTATTTCAGCTTTTATACAATTTGCAAAAAAAGTAATATTTTATTTAACAATAATAACCCAGCTTTAGTGTCACTTTAATTGAAATCATGTTTATTGATTGCCTTTTGATAATATACTGTATCTATCTTTATATGGTCATAATCTGTTATAATCTTCATTTCTGAATTGACGTTAGTTAAAAGCTTCTGCTAAATGAATCAATGTGAATATTTCCCGTGATATGATGGTTAATGTAGATTGTAAAGATGTAAAGCTGTAATATATATCGCTCCGGAGCAGATGCGTGTTGAACATCATGAGAGGAGTTTATTAAGGTTCTCTAGAAATACTCCATTAGAAGCGCCTCGTGAATGTTTTCTAACGAGATTGTGTTTTAATCAGTCCTGGGCACAAACACACGGAGCTGAATCAAAGCTGACGCCGCTTCAGAAACTAACGAAGGAAATAATACAGATCCGCTCGGTGTTCATTAGTGTTTGATTACAGACGACACTCATTACAAAAGCTCCTCTTATAGAAACACTCAATATTCACCAGCAGATGACTTTATATTGAGTGTTTAAATGAAAAAAAAATGAATTGTTTTTTAGTTTTTGCTTTACTTTCAGTTAACATTTATTTTATTTTATTTCAGGTGATGAAATTTTATATTTTCAATTATGTGTGTGTGTGTTCACGGTGTGTGTGTGTGTGTGTGTGTGTGTGTGTGTGTGTGTGTGTGTGTGTGTGTGTGTGTTCTCGGTGTGTGTGTGTGTGTGTGTGTGTGGGTGTGTTCACTGCTGTGTGTGTGTGTGTGTGTGTGTGTGTGTGTGTGTGTGTGTGTGTGTGTTCACGGTGTGTGTGTTCACGGTGTGTGTGTGTTCACGGTGTGTGTGTGTGTGTGTTCACTGCTGTGTGTGTGTGTTCACTGCTGTGTGTGTGTGTGTGGGTGTGTTCACTGCTGTGTGTGTGTGTGTGTGTGTGTGTTCACGGTGTGTGTGTGTGTGTGTGTGTGTTCACTGCTGTGTGTGTGTGTGTGTGTGGGTGTGTTCACTGCTGTGTGTGTGTGTGTGTGTGTGTGTGTGTGTGTGTGTGTGTTCACTGCTGTGTGTGTGTGTGTGTGTGTGTGTGTGTGTGTGTTCACTGTGTGTGTGTGTGTGTCTTCACGGTGTGTGTGTGTGTGTGTTCACTGCTGTGTGTGTGTGTGTGTGTGTGTGTGTGTGAGAGTGTGTGTGCGTGCGTGCGTGCGTGCGTGCGTGCGTGCGTGCGTGCGTGTGCACTTTGGATGGTTAAATGCAGAGCAGTAATTCTGAGTATGGGTCTCTGTACTTGGCCGTATGTCACGTCACTTAATGAATCCATGTTTTTTATGAATCAAGTGATTCAGTGATTCAGTGATTTCTGAATGAACACAGTCGCTAGCTTCGTTTCTGACAGAAGAAGTCGTTTAATCTAATCTAGTGAACCAATGATTCAGTGAAACGCTCATAAAGAGATGCTTCTCTCGGCTGTGTCCGGAAACTGGAAACGCTGTCTTCACGGGACACATTTCAAGATAGGAAGGCCAGTTTTACTTTCATATTTAGAGCATAATTTCATTTTTTAAATCACTTCATATTTCAATAATCATTTTGTTGTCCATTTAAAACCCAGTGACCTCATAGCATAATTTATGCAGTAATGTAAATGACCTAAATGCACATCAGATGCAGCTTTTGAAAACAATATTTGCATTTTTAATATAAATGAACACAATGTTATAGCCTTAAAGGTTTATGTGTAATAACTTCTATGTTGAATCTAAATATTATTTTGAAGCTGCGTTTTGTCTATTCAATGCTTTTCTCATTTAACACAATAATAACATTAAATGATCTTTTGGGGGTAATTTTTCAACCCAAATTTATGTGTGATTAATTATCGCTCGGCAGCTAAATATCTAAAGCGTCATCGCTCTGATAAAGCAGCATGTTTAGATTGATAATGACACACATAAGAACAGAAGTCGAGCGTCTCCGTGCCTTTAAAGCTGGGTCGTATGCGTGCGTCGTATCCTGAAGTTCTGCCCATCAGCTGGTCCAGGAAATCAGAAGGAGACATGGATGAAGATCCACGTCCTGATCTTCTCTCGTGCTCTTGTCCTGCCGCTATCCTGAGACACAAACATCACAACCCTTCTCTTATTCTGGAAACATACTCTTATGGTTATCAGTTTTACAGCCATAACTAGAATTTGACCACACCTGCTTTTGATAATGTTATACAATACGAATGCTGCTCAGCAAATGAACATCACTGGAATAGAAAACAAATCTCTCTTTTCTAATTGGATATGAATGCACTCGAGGCTCTTTGTCCTAGAGAATGAACTGCAGCAACTGAGCGGGGCTAGTTGTCACACTGAATATCATGCAGGTGTTTTTATTTCTGTAGAGACACAAACCGATATGAACTACAAACAAGTTATCTAACATGTCTGCCTTTGTTGATCAGAAAATGAGATCCAGTTCAATCTAACACAAACTGAGCCTCATTACGGGGCATGTTGTCACAAATAAAATAAACAGCCATAATGTCATATCATAATTAATGAAACACGTGACTGCTTCTGTTCATCACATTCAGTTCACCTTCTTTGTAGTGATTTTTGTCTTCAGGTATGTCAGTGAGCTTTTATTCAGTCTACTTATTATGTTCTCTGGAGGTTTTAAACATCACAAGAATAGAATGGAATCTTCATTGATTTGAATTTGAATTGACGTTCTGATTTGAATCCGAACATTCTATAATCGTCATGGCAACGCGCGTCAGGTCGGGTTCCGCGCGCAGAGACCGACCAGAGACGCTCTTCGCGCTTCATCACATCGAGCTCTTTAGAAGCCTAAACAGGTGTAGCTCTCCCAGCTGAAGAAGCGAAGCACGTACCTGAAGCTGAGCATTTCTATCAAGCACGCGAGTAAAGTTGTGAGGAGTTTTCCAGAAGGGCGAGTCATTCCTCTGGCGTCGCTCGCGCGCTCTCATGGGCTCCGACGCGCGCGCTGAAACACCACTTCAGCCCAGAAGCTCATGCTTCCTCTCACCGCGACACGCCGCGGATCCGCTGTTGCGCGTCTAGAATCATTCTGTACGGAACGCGCGATTCGAGATGACGGATGCAGTCCTTGTCTGTCGTTGAATGAGGCGTTTTCAGAGAGAGACGCGTCCGTCAGCGCTGGAGAAGCTCTTCTGGTGACAGACTCTGGCTTGTGCGCCGGGTTCAGCACTTGGGCAGCTCCGCGCCTCTGTGCGCATGCGCAACAAACCCGAATCGCGTGCGAATTAATCTAAAATGTTGATTAGGGAGTTTAAGAATTAAGTCTCGGTTAACTGTCCTTGGGGTCTATATGACCCCAATCGACTTTTTCTTAATAAATAAAAATGGTTCCCTTCGTCTCAGTGGAATAAAATTTTGTGACTTTTTCTACATTATCTAGCTATACACACACAAAAAAAATGGGCTTGATTCGGTTGTTCTGAAGGTATGTAAAAAAACATTTTACACTTATGGTCTTGGGGTCAATATGACCCCACATTGAAAATGAATGGAAAATGTGATTTTTCATCTTTTTTTTTTATTTATTTGTCAAAAAATATCAATAGATCTGGCATAAATCTAACAATTTTCACACAGAAATGAAGGCCTGGGACTAGGGCATAAATGTGATGTAGAAAAAACATGCTCACTCACACACACACAAACACACACACAAACAAGCACACACACAAACAAGCACACCCATGTATGACTGCCACAGAGCATTTTTATAGAATTTGGCAAAGAAATTCAGTCACAAATGCAGAACAAAGATATAAAAGGGCAATACCTAATGCATGCACACACACACACACACACACACACACACACACACACACACACACACACACACACACACACACTCACAGACACAGACACATGCACTGCCTCTCACTCTCTCAAAAACTACAAAAATTATTATTTGAAAGAATATTTATTTTTTATGTCTTTTCTAATGTTTATATATATATATATAAATTCACAAAATGTATCACAAAAGTTGTGATAGAGCAGTTGGCCACATCTAGTAAAATGAATGGCTCTCTATTGCCTCTGCTGGTCAAAACTATTTATTTCTGAAACTGCAATCCTGTGAGGTTTATCTCTAACCATCAGATGTCACACTTCTACACCTAACACTCAGTTCAATATCCAGAAACAACTTAAATTAAATTTAGATCATAATTTAAATGATTTTTTCATAAAAAATTAATATTTCACATGCAAGCTAAATGTGTAGTTGAGGAATTTTGCAGTAAATAGGTACAAAAGTACTTCATATCTCCCAAAACACAGCATTAATGTATAGATGAGAAGTAAACAAAAAAAATGATATATTATTTGTATTATTAAAAATGTATAGATTTTTTACAATTACTCTATAAATTGTTGGGGTCATATTGACCCCAAAGACCATAAGTGTAAACAGGTAACGAAGACCATACGAGGGTTAAGTTAAGGCTTGTACCCTCCGCTTCTGTAGTATGTAGGCGTGTTCTTCCATGTATTCTGGTAGCGCTTTCAATAACATTTCGACATAACCAAAAATGGACATTACATCAAAATGTGCGCAAAACAGACGCTCGCGAAATGAATCCGCAATTCACCCGAGCAACCGGAAGTATTGTACACATTTGTTATTATACTACACATATTTGACATAATTGTTTATATTATTTAAACATCACAAATAGATTATCAGTTTTGTGTAAAACGTCTCGCTTGTGTATAAGACATTAGTGATGTCGCAGAAAATCCTGTAAAACTCAGTTTTATTAATTACTGAATAAACTTCCTCAAGTTTGTATACATAACATGTATAAAAAATATAAGTTAAAGAGTTATAGGTATAGAAATACTATTGTATAATGTATTTTTTATATTTTTACGTTAAAAATAATTGCATTTTTTTATATTTTTTTATATCTAGCTGGAAAAAGTTTTTATATTTGATTTTATTTTCATTTTTTATGATATTAGTTTTAGTTATGACTATATTCTCCTTCCACCGTATACAGAGGATAAGCTGTGTATTTATATTTATCCCCAGACAGCTTTAGCAAAGTGATGTCTTGTGTTGTGTCTCGATTCTAGAAGCTGAGAGCAAAGGTGTGTAAACACGTATTCCATCTCTTATGATTCTAGTGTAAATCATATGAAGTCTGGCACAATACTAAGACCACATGTTGCTGTTTGAGCATAAACAATATCTGCAGAGTTGCGGCGCTGAAAGTTCAATGCAGGCGGAGATATCGTCTTTTAAAATTCTGGAAGTTTAATGCCTACAAAAACGACTGGTAAGGGACTACAACGAGTTACTTCCCGGGTCTGATACGTCACAAACCCAGATAAACCCCGCCCCCAGGAACATGTGAAGAAGGGGGCGGGGCCATGCTGCGCTGCTTTAGAGAAGAGGAAGAGAAAACTAGGGATGCACGCAAGAAATCTATTCATTTGAATCGCGATTCTGTCTTCTAACGATTCTAATGGATTCACAAGTTTCAGAATCATTAAAGCAGTGGTTCTTAATACTGTTACTCGTGTCGCATCTCTGCATCTCTCTCTCTCTCATTCTCAATTATACACTTATTTTCACACAGCAAGGAGAAGCATTATAAATGGACACGCGTGTGGTTGCTGTGCTGTATTAAAGCTTTAATCAGGATAAAACCGTATATTAAAAGCTAACAGAAGCAGTAGCACTTACAAATAGCAGCGTATTTAAAAGTATGAGACAACAACAACCAAACATATCATTAAGAGTTTCTGCACGATCCTCTTCACTAATATCCTCTGGGTCTCAATCGGGCTCAAATTGATAAGCATTATAGACAACACCACTGTTTACAATTCAACTGGAGCACATGCCACTGAGGTGAGGGGCGGGACGTTCAGACGGGTTAGCCAATCACAACACACTGAGCCAGCTAACCAATCTCAGCCCATCGCGTGTTTCTGAAGGAGGAGCTTCGTAAAACCAGGAAATAAATCGAGGTGTTTGTCAGAGAAGGGACAGAGAGGTGTGGAATAAAGGGAAATTATGTGAAAAATAATGCGTTTTTAAAAAAAACAAGCATGAACACGTGCTAGACTGCACCCCATAAACACAACCAAGCCTAGAAAACCCAGTCCACCACCCCTTTAAGACACTGATGAACTGGTCCGGTGTGTTTGATTAGAGTTAACTCTAAACTCTGATGGAAAGCCCATCACTGTATCAAGCACCACCTGCTGTTTTATTCTCTGCTTGCGTGTATTTATATAACTTTGACCATTGAGTGTTATTAAAATAGGCTTTTCAAACGGATTCTTGAGCTCTTTATTCTATTGCCACAGAATACTGTGATGTGCATAATATTCTGACTAGCGTAATATTATTTTTTTGCAGCACTGCCTAATTTCAAATAATCAAATTATGCTTTATTTATTTATTTAGCAATGAACATATGTTTAAAACACAATTGTGATGTCAGGTATATCAAAACAAATTCTGAATGAAACAAATAGGCCTACAATAATAATAATAATAAATCAATAATCAATTAAAATACAAACTGTGTGGATAAATAAACGTATCGCAGGCTTTACCGTAATTTACCGGGGTTTTTTGGCGTTGTTATTTCTTATTTCTGTTGAGGTGTACAAGTTCTGATCTATTTCTATTTTAAAATAAGGAACAATATATTTTTATTCAAATATATACAGTTGTTTTTTCCCCATTTATGCTTGTTGTGGATAAATCATCTTCCATATGAGTACATTTATAATATACCATATATTAAAACGATATCATTATCATAAGACAATATCAGATTTTTAGTTGAAATTCATTTTTTGTATTATTTTTGACAAAAACGAAAACTATAATGCCTGCCTGCTCTTATATTAATATACATACAGTGGATATATAGATGTCCATCAATCTGGTGTTATTGGCCACATAATTGCTATTTTATTTATGTATTTTTGAAATGATTTAAGTGTTTTTTGCATCTTATTTGAGTTTTTCTGACAGTGAATTCTGTCTGAATGAGCCGTGATTGTCATGTTAAACACCGCACTGTTAAAGGAACTACATTCATTGGTGAAAGAAAGGCTTGTTCCAGTTATTATATAACTCATTATGTCCTGTCCTTCATCATTAGTTTTATGAAAGCAATAAGCCACTCAAGGCCATTCATTGGTGCTGTGCAGAAGAACAGTGCTTACCAATGGTAATTCCATGAAAGCAACTAAGCCTTATTGTTTTTGCTTCATAGATATGCCATTCATTTGCTGCTGAGCTATGAAGAAATTACAGCAACTGTTGCACAAACCATTCTGGTGATTAATCACCATAAGCAACACTGCCATATTGCTTTTTTTGCTTCATTAGAATACTGAATGTAATTATTAACGACTGCTGAGCTTATGAGAGTGGCTATATATTAATAGCATACTATATGCACTATATACCATATACTAGGTAATTAAAACCAAAAGCCACACAGACTCAGCAGCACAAACACACTGACTGCACTCATCTCATCACTCAACCACTGCTAGTTATGAGCAGTGGCTATATCATCATAACATATAACACATAACAATACACTATACATCACACACACACACACACACACTCGCACACACACACACTCACTCACCCCACATGCACTCACTCACACCACACATCACACACACACACACACACTCGTACCACACACACTCGCACACACACCCACACACACACCACACACTCGTACCACACACACACACTCACCATCTACTCTCTCACACACACTCGCACACACATACACACACACACACACACACACACACACACACTCGTACTCTCTCACACACATACACACACCACACACACACACACACTCGTACCCACACACACACACACTCTCTCACTCACACACACACTCGCACACACACACACACACACACACACTCTCTCTCTCTCTCTCTCTCTCTCTCCTCTCTCTACACACACTCGCACTCGCACACACATACACACACACACACTACACACACACACACACACTCTCACACACACATCACTCACACTACACACACAGACACACACACACTCCTCCCACACACGCACTCGCACACACACACACACACACACACACCACCTCCTCCAACGCACACACTCGCACACACACACACACATCGCACACACACACACACTCGCACACACACACACACACCACACACACACACACACACACACCACACACTCCTCTCACACACTCGCACACACGTACACACGTACACACACACACACACACCCCCACACACACACACACACACACACACACACACACACAGCTGGCTCAAACTGACACTGGATGTCTTAGAGCTACATTTAACCCATTAACATGACAACATGCAGAAGATAAAGAGACTGAATAGCCTCCAGTGTCCACCTTATCTCGTTCTGTATGAGCTTCAGGCGATGAATAATATCTGTGGATCCACGATATGACAGGTCACTGCCGCTGTCGAAACTCATTTCCTTCAACACCCGACTTTAAATCAAACCCCGCCTGACCTACGAAACAGATGACAAGAAAACATTATTCCTGTGATCTCGAACCTCGTCATTTGTGTCAAAACTGTTCGAAATATGCAAAACTGAACATTTGATGTCTTTTGTTCGTTTCTGGTGCTTTTAGACAGTATTGTGCACTGAAAAAAATATATTAATTGAATTTACTTGAGGTAATCAATATATTTTAGCTACATTTAAATAAACAAATTTAGTTGACTGACTTCCAACATATCTTTTAAATTAAATGTAGTTAAAATAAATTGATTGCAACCACTTCCCTTTAAAAAAATGGAGTAAATTCAATGAATCATTTCTTTTCAGTGCACAATAACGTCTAAAATCTGCGGTTCAGGATTATGAAATATAAAAACGAATGCAAGAGAAGTCTCTTCATGACAAGTGCAATTGTCCCGGCGAAGGAGCGGTCATTAAATCCTGTGAGCGATGACCTTTGGTCTGGTTGGAAGGGTAATTATATAGAAGATGCCTGGTTTAATAAAGCTGTGCTCAGAGAGTGGCCTTGTTATATATTCTTATATAATACGGTCATTAAATCTGAACTGGACGCTGTCATAATATCATCGTTTAAAGCTGTAATGAATGAAAAATCAATGTATGTGTCAGCCTCGTGCTTCTTGTGTGACACATTATCCTTCAATCAGACGACTGTGAACTAAACAAAGAGAGAAATGAAGATTTCTGCTTTAAATAGTCATTTATGACTGCATCTTTCTCAGAAAACACTGGCTCTTCTGTTCAGTAAATCTGACCGAATCCACCTGATGATGATGTGCTTTAGCTTGTGTCTTTTGTATGGTTGTATGTATAGGATGCAAATGTGTTATTCCTCTTTTAAATGATTTTTACGTGTGAAACAAGCCTCAAGCTACAGCGGTCAGAATGGGTTATTTTACAGTATAAGTGTCGAATATAAGGTCTCAGCGTCTGCACAGATGACCGACGCCGTGAAGCAGATGTTAAAGATGTTAAAGATAGAGCAGACACTTGTGCATTTATCACTGGATTGAACAGAAAATGTTCAGAAAGTGGTTCCTCTGTGTTGTAATCGTTAGCTATATTTAAAGCATTATTGTTATTGTCGTTGGTGTGAACAAGTCTTAAAGGAACAGTTCACCAAAGAATAGAAAATGTGCTCACCGACAGTTCATCAGAGATCAGGATGAGTTTGTTTCTTCATCAGGTTTGTAGAAATGTGTCTCTGCATCAGTGAATGGGTGCCGTCAGAATGAGAGTCTGATATCACACCCACATCAGTTACATCTGGAGAAGACAAAAGATGAAACAAATCCAGCATTAAGACGCCTTTAACTCAAATACGAGTCCATAATAACTCTTCCTCCAGTGAAGAAGTGTTCTGGTCTGAATCAGGAGAGAAATCTGCTCAGATCAAGCAGCGTTTACAAGACAAAACAGCTCTAAACACATATGTGTGTTGATTTTGATGAGAGAGATGAACTGGAACAAGCGTTATTATGGATTATAGACTCATATTTGAGTTAAATACATCTTAATGCTGTATTTGTTTAATCTTTTGTCTTCTCCAGATGATAACTGATGGACTGTGGATTATTGTGATGTTTTTATTCTGACGGCACCCATTCACTGATGCAGTTTCTTCACTACAAGCATCTGAAACATCATCTCGTCGCATCAGTGCAGGGCTTGTGTTATTGAATGTTTAGTAATGCAGGGATGCGCTTTGCTCAATAATTGAACACATGTTTTCAGTCCGAACGGATGCGTATTCAAAAATATCTACGGGAAGCACTATGAGTGAAGTCCTATCCTTTATTCATAGAGGGATAAAACAGCACTCAATGCCATCAAACATGAAGACAGTATTTCAGCTCTTACAGCAGACACGGTTTCATTCAGCCTTCATCAAGACGCTCAGATTCAGTTCATGACAAGCCGTAAAGTATCCTGAAGAGGGATGAAGTTGATCAATTCGATTCATTTCCACAAACTTGATTCAACAGTTCATTTACAAACCTGTCTCATTTTTCATATGTTCATGACTATTGATCCAGCTAACAAAAATATGTTCTTGCTAAGTTCCCATAAAGTTATGAACATTCACATAACTGAAAAAAATAAGTTTTTTGAAACATTTTAACAACTTGAATGTGAACTTGTGGTGATGTGAATGGAAATCATTTTGCAAACATTATGGGAATGTTACATTTGAATGTTCTCTGAAATGTTAATTATTTGTATACTACAGTATATATATATATATATCCATCTTTTCTTCTTGTATTAATAGGCGCAGCTATGTGTAAATTCTCTGGGTGTAGCTTCCGGTCTCATCCACTTCCAGCTGTACAAAACTCGTCCTTTTTCTGCTTGATATTGAAAATCAAAGTTACTGCACGCTGTTATTCTTCTGTTATTTCCCTGTAAGTCTCGCTCTCAGGCTTTACTTCTGCGTTGGAGAAAAAGGTGGATAGAAGATGTTGTTGTGCTAATGTTTTGAGAACATTTTTAAAGAGCAGATACGTTTGAACAGACGTTCTGTCAGCATTACTGGAAGAACATATGAGCAGAACTTAGAGAGAACCTTTTCTGATAGCTGGGGTTCAACTGGGGCATGTGCTGTAAATTAATATGATTAAATATGATTCTTTGTGTTCATTTGGTGAAAAACTGTTTGGAAACCTTGATTATTTGACCTAGACTTTTACCATATTTTGCTTCTTTCATTAAACACTTTGAATCTACTCGATTATAATGATTGATTGATTCAAAACAAAATCACCATCTTATGATATTTCACAGTAAATACATAAATACTGGTGTGTGTGTGTGTGTGTGTGTGTGTCTGTGTGTGTGTGTTTGTGTGTGTGTGACTGTGTGTGTGTGTGTGTGTCTGTGTGTGACTGTTTAGTGTGTCTGTGTGTGTGTGTGACTGTGTGTGTGTGTGTGTGTCTGTCTGTGTCTATGTGTGTGTGTGTGTGTGTGTGTGTGTGTGTGTGTGTGTGTGTGTGTGTGTGTGTCTGTCTGTGTCTGTGTGTGTTGTGTGTGTTGTGTGTGTGTCTGTCTGTGTCTATGTGTGTGTGTGTGTGTGTGTGTGTGTGTGTCTGTCTGTGACTGTGTGTGTGTGTGTCTGTCTGTCTGTGTCTATGTGTGTGTGTGTGTGTGTGTGTGTGACTGTGTGTGTGTGTCTGTGTCTGTGTCTGTGTGTGTCTGTGTGTGTCTGTGTGTGTCTGTGTGTGACTGTGTGTGTGTGTCTGTGTGTCTGTGTGTGTGTGTGTGTGTGTGTGTGTGTGTGTGTGACTGTGTGTCTGTGTCTGTGTCTGTGTGTGTGTGTGTGTGTGTGTGTGTGTGTGTGTGTGTGTGTGTGTGTGTGTGTGTGACTGTGTGTATACCAATGACATTAAAATGACACCATACAGTATGTAAATAATACTGTTATTTCTGGTCAAGGAAGCATCTGCAGAAAACATTCATGTGAATCACATGCAAATCAGATGTTCATTTCATTGTTCTTTTAGGAGTCTGGGGCTGAATTTGATGAATTACAAAGTCTGAGTTCAATTAAAGTCAACGTGGAGCAACATTTACCCATTTTACTGATGCACTCGAAAACACTGTTCTTTATTAGCATTGATGGTTCCATGAAGAACCTTTCATTCTACAAAATGTTCTTTATAGTGAAAAAAGGTTGTTAAGATTATTAAAACAATCTTCACTAAGAAAACATGTTTTTGAGAACTGATCGCTGAAATCGCTGTGAAAAGCGTGTCTGTCAGAATGAATCAGGACAGTCGGTGAGGATAAAAACATCTCCCAGTTTATCAGACGGATGACATTAGCTGCGTTCAATCGTCACGCTTCTACAAGAACAAGAATCCAAACATCCCCTGTCTTCTTATTTCATCTGACAAACCTTGATCTTGACTGGGTCATGGCATACAAACAGTGCAGCTATTAGACTGATGGGCGATCTAAAGACGATCTGACAGAGACTCGACTCTGATGAAGACTGCAGAATATCCCACAAAACCGTTTATAAAGCATCCGTGAAGATAACCCATGAGACAAAGCACCAGCGGCACACACACGTCTTTAGCATGACATTAGAGACGCACTTCTGCACGCTTCATTTACAGTGTTTCTATCGGATTCAAATACACATCATAAATCATATACCCAAATCAAATCTTGAACTATTAGGCGCAAATCAGCTGGTGTTGTGGCGCAAACCCATGAATAAAATAAAATAATATAAATAGTAAACTTAAAAAAATAATCAATTATGGCTATCAAAAGATTAAATTACTAAAAAATAAATAAGAAATACTATTAAAATATGTTTTTGACTATAAATTAATTTTATATGTTTGACTTATACTTTACAAATGTGAAATTAATTTAAAGTTTTCCACTATTAGGTGCGGTTTTGCTGTCGTGTTGCGGCTCAATAATACAAATAAATAAAATAATAAAAAATAAATAAAATACAAATATTTTTTATTTTATGAAATGAAATGAAATGAAAATATAATAAAATTAAAAAATAATACATTAAAAAAATTACAATAAAATTAAATAAAATTAAACTAAATAAAATGAAAAAAAATTTTTTTTAAATAATATAAAATAAAAAAATCAAATATTTTTACACTTTAAAAGAAAATAATTATGGCTATCAAAATGTTAATTTAATAAAAAGTACATATTGTAAGGTGTAATAAATTCAGTGTGCTTTTTAGTAAGTTTTGAACAGTATGAACAGTAAAGAAATACGATTATAAATATGTTTTTGATTATTAATTAATTTGATATGTTTGACTTATACATTACAAACCTGAAATAAAGATAACGTTTTCCACTATTGTGTTGTAGTTCAATCCTATAAACTAAACTAAAATAATAAATAATAGACTTTAAAATCATAATTTGAATGGCTGTTAAAAGATGAAATGATCTTTAACACTCAGGTTTAATGCACTGAATATAATGAGTTTTAAATCTAGTGCCAGTTTGTAGTGGAATAGATAAACAAAGAAACATCTCGTTCATATTTCCTACACAACAACAAAACACTTCTATTTTAGTCTCATCAAATGTTTCAGCCGAATCAAACTAAATGCAGTTATGAAACAACAGATTCTGTATTTCTCAAACTGGGACACAACATTGTTATAAGCCACTCTATCCCAGAGACTGACCCTGAAAGCACCTCAGGTTTCCCTGAACCAGCCGCAGTAATGAAGTGTGTGTGCTTCACAGAGAGTCATTGTGAGGACAGATCGATGTCCCAGCATCACGCTTCAGCGGCGCTCAGGAGAGACCACAGACCTCACGACCGCCTCGTGTGATCGATACAGAGCTGAACAAAACAGTTCCTCTGCTGAGACGCTGGTGCTCGGTGACTTAAACCAATCGTTCAGCCAAAAACTCATATTAGATAATCATGTGCTCACTTTCAGACCATCTGGAGAAATGTGTCTCTGCATCAGTGTCTCAGCAATGGATGCTCTGCAGTGAATGGGTGCCGTCAGAATAAAAACATCACAATAATCCACAGTCCATCAGTTGCTGGAGTGCTCTGTTTAGATTGTTGTTTTTCGATTCTGGACTTCGTTTCCCATCACCCCTTGCACTCATGATTGTCTGATCATCATCAGCTGTAGGTCATTTACTCATTAGTTCATCACTGTTTAAACCATGCTCAGTCTTTAGTTGCTGCAGTATGGGACCTGTTACGTTGTGTTTCTATTACCCCGTCTTTATGGATTACTTTTTGCCAATGCTTTGTTTTTGGATTATTGTTTGAACCACACTTGGATCTATCTTGTTTTCCTGAAGTCATTCCGTGACCACTCCAGTGCATCAGTTAACATCTGGAGAAGACAAACGATTAAACACATCCAGAAATCCTGAAACAAAGATGTTTTAACTAAAATACGGGGCTATAATCCATTTCGCTTTCTCCAGTGAATAAGTTTATCTTCCGTTGTCTCTCTCATCAAAATCCAGACACATATTTGAGCCTGGACCACAAAACCAGCAGCACAGGTATATTTGTAGTAATAGCCAACATTACATTGTATGGGTCAAAATGATGTATGTTTATTTTATGCCAAAAATCAAGATATTATGTAAAGATCATGTTCCATGTACATTAAATATATCAAAACTTTTTTTATAATATGCATTGCTAAGAACTTCATTTGAACAACTTTAAAGATGATTTTCTCAATATTCAGATGTTTTTGCACCTTCAGATTCCAGATTTACAAATATTGTCCGATCATAACAAACCATACATCAATGGAAATATTATTTATTCAGCTGATGTACAAATCTCAATTTAAAAAACATGTCCCCTCATGACTGGTTTTGTGCTCCAGGGTCACATATTTGTTTAGAGCTGTTTTGTCTTGTAAACGCTGCTTGATCTGCAGATTTCTCTCCTGATTCAGACCAGAACACCTTTTATCTGGAGGAAGAGTTATTATGGATTATGGACTCGTGTTTTGGTTTAAAAAATGCTGCTGACTGGGCTCTTAGATCCGGATTAAATCATCGTGGATCCAGATTAAATCATCGTAGATCCAGATTAAATCATCGTGGATCCGGATTAAATCATCGTGGATCCAGATTAAATCATCGTGGATCCAGCTCTGTGTGTGTAGGTGTGTCTGTCTGTGTGTGACTGTGTGTGTGTGTGTGTTGTGTGTGTCTGTGTCTCTGTGTGTGTAGGTGTGTCTGTCTGTGTGTGTGTGTGTGTGTTGTGTGTATGTGTGTGTGTGTGTTTCTGTGTGTGTTTCTGTGTGTGTGTGTGTGTTTCTCTGTGTGTGTCTGTCTGTGTCTGTGTGTGTCTGTCTGTCTGTCTGTCTGTGTGTGTGTGTGTGTGTGTGTGTGTGTGTGTGTCTGTCTGTGTCTGTCTGTGTCTGTCTGTCTGTCTGTCTGTGTGTGTGTGTGTGTGTGTGTGTGTGTGTCTGTGTCTGTCTGTCCGTCCGTCCGTCCGTCCGTCCGTCCGTCCGTATACCAATGACATTAAAATGACACCATACAGTATGTAAATAATATTTATAGTGAAAAAAAGGTTGTTAAGATTATTAAAACAATCTTCACTAAGAAAACATGTTTTTGAGAACTGATCGCTGAAATCGCTGTGAAAAGCGTGTCTGTCAGAATGAATCAGGATAAAAACATCTCCCAGTTTATCAGACGGATGACATTAGCTGCGTTCAATCGTCACGCTTCTACAAGAACAAGAATCCAAACATCCCCTGTTTTCTTATTTCATCTGACAAACCTTGATCTTGACTGGGTCATGGCATACAAACAGTGCAGCTATTAGACTGATGGGCGATCTAAAGACGATCTGACAGAGACTCGACTCTGATGAAGACTGCAGAATATCCCACAAAACCGTTTATAAAGCATCCGTGAAGATAACCCATGAGACAAAGCACCAGCGGCACACACACGTCTTTAGCATGACATTAGAGACGCACTTCTGCACGCTTTATTTACAGTGTTTCTATCTGATTCAAATACACATCATAAATCATATACCCAAATCAAATCTTGAACTGTTAGGCGCAAATCAGCTGGTGTTGTGGCGCAAACCCATGAATAAAATAAAATAAAATAAATAGTAAACTTAAAAAAAAATCAATTATGGCTATCAAAAGATTAAATTAATAAAAAACAAATAATAAATAAGAAATACTATTAAAATATGTTTTTGATTATAAATTAATTTGATATGTTTGACTTATAGTTTACAAACGTGAAATTCATTTAAAGTTTTCCACTATTAGGTTGTTGCAGCTCAATAATAAAAAAAAATAATTAAATAAAAAAAATGATTTTTATTTTATTAAATTAAATTAAATGAAAATGAAAATGAAAAAAAAAAAAATAATAACAATAATAATAATTAATAAAATAAAATAAAGTACAATAAAATAAAATAAAATTAAACTAAATAAAATAAAATAATAATAAAAAATGTAATAAAATAAAATAATGAAAAAATAAATAAAAAATATATAATATTTTTTCACTTTAAAAGAAAATAATTATGGCTATCAAAATCTTAATTTAATAACAAATATATATATTTTAAGGCGTAATAAATTCAGTGTGCTTTTTAGTAAATTTTGAACAGTATGAACCGTAAAGAAATACGATTATAAATATGTTTTTGATTATTAATTAATTTGATATGTTTGACTTATACATTACAAACGTGAAATAAAGATAACGTTTTCCACTATTGTGTTGTGGTTCAATCCTATAATCTAAACTAAAATAATGAATAATATACTTTAAAATCATAATTTTAATGGCTGTTTAAAGAAGAAATTATCTTTAACACTCAGGCTTAATGCATTGAATATAATGAGTTTTGAATCTGTTGTGTCAGTTTGTAGTGGAATAGATAAACAAAGAAACATCTCATTCATATTTCTCCACAACAACAAAACACTTCTATTTTAGTCTCATCAAATGTTTCAGCCGAATCAAACTAAATGCAGTTATGAAACAACAGATTCTGTATTTCTCAAACTGGGACACAACATTGTTATAAGCCACTCTATCCCAGAGACTGACCCTGAAAGCACCTCAGGTTTCCCTGAACCAGCCGCAGTAATGAAGTGTGTGTGCTTCACAGAGAGTCATTGTGAGGACAGATCGATGTCCCAGCATCACGCTTCAGCGGCGCTCAGGAGAGACCACAGACCTCACGACCGCCTCGTGTGATCGATACAGAGCTGACCAAAACAGTTCCTCTGCTGAGACGCTGGTGCTCGGTGACTTAAAGCAGTGGTTCAGCCAAAAACTCATATTAGATAATCATGTGCTCACTTTCAGACCATCTGGAGAAATGTGTCTCAGTAATGGATGCTCTGCAGTGAATGGGTGCCGTCAGAATAAAAACATCACAATAATCCACAGTCCATCAGTTGCTGGAGTGCTCTGTTTAGATTGTTGTTTTTCGATTCTGGACTTCGTTTCCCATCACCCCTTGCACTCATGATTGTCTGATCATCATCAGCTGTAGGTCATTTACTCATTAGTTCATCACTGTTTAAACCATGCTCACTTAGTCTTTAGTTGCTGCAGTATTGGACCTGTTACGTTGTGTTTCTATTACCCCGTCTTTATGGATTACTTTTTGCCAATGCTTTGTTTTTGGATTATTGTTTGAACCACACTTGGATCTATCTTGTTTTCCTGAAGTCATTCCGTGACCACTCGAGTGCATCAGTTAACATCTGGAGAAGACAAACGATTAAACTCATCCAGAAATCCTGAAACAAAGATGTTTTAACTAAAATACGGGGCTATAATCCATTACGCTTCCTCCAGTGAATAAGTTTATCTTCCGTTGTCTCTCTCATCAAAATCCAGACACATATTTGAGCCTGGACCACAAAACCAGCAGCACAGGTATATGTGTAGTAATAGCCAACATTACATTGTATGGGTCAAAATGATGTATGTTTATTTTATGCAAAAAATCAAGATATTATGTAAAGATCATGTTCCATGTACATGAAATATATCAAAACCTTTTTTTATAATATGTATAGCTAAGAACTTCATTTGAACAACTTTAAAGATGATTTTCTCAATATTGAGATTTTTTTGCATCCTCAGATTCCAGATTTACAAATATTGTCCAATCATATCAAACCATACATCAATGGAAATATTATTTATTCAGATGATGCACAAATCTCAATTTTAAAAAAAATGTCCCCTTATGACTGGTTTTGTGCTCCAGGGTCATATGTGTTTAGAGCTGTTTTGTCTTGTAAACACTTCTTGATCTGAGCAGATTTCTCTCCTGATTCAGACCAGAACACTTCTTCACTGGAGGAAGAGTTATTATGGATTATGTGCTTTACAAATAAATAATGACATGAAAAACATCTTAATGCTGGGTTTGTTTCATCTTTTGTCTTCTCCAGATGTTAACTGATGGACTGTGGATTATTGTGATGTTTTTATCAGACTCTCATTCTGACGGCACCCATTCACTGATGCAGAGACACATTTCTACAAACCTGATGAAGAAACAAACTCATCCTGATCTTGCATGATCTGTCGGTGAGCACATTTACAGCAAATATTAATTTTAGGGTGAACAGTTCCTCATGTTGCACAGAAAACCATAAACAGCAAACAATTTTAATAGTACATTATTAGAGTTAAACTTGTTTTAATGCGTTGATTGATGATATGATGTTTTTGTCATAAATCAAATGCTTCTCAAACATGCTCTTTTACTGTCACCATGCACACGCTTTCTGCTTATACAGCAGCGATGAGACATAATGATATTAAAATCACAATTAGGCGCTTGAAGCCTGTAATTATAAGCATGATAAAGTAATATCTGGTCATGTATTTCTCGCTATGGATAAACGATCTGTTATCTTCACTGCTGTTCGGAGAGAGATGTTGGTAATGACTGAAGACTCCCTGCAGTGAGCGTAATGAGAAAAATGATCAGAGCAACTGAATATGAAATCACGTTTATTAGCCACGTTATCATGTGTGCATCTAATAACGGTTAGCGGTTGCTGGTGGTGTCACAGTATTATATCACGAACCAATTCCAGCGTACAGTACAACCGTATGATAAAGCATGCTTTTCACATCCATGCATCATATATCTCTTTGTTTTGAATGTAATGAGCACAAACAAGACGACGAGGAGCGAGAGAGAGACTCCTTTGACATGTTTTAGAGTTAAAAATGAATGTCAGTACGGTTGAGGATCGAGTCTGTGGCTCATATAAAGACTACATCAGCATCTGGAGATGTTCTGCTGGTCCGTAATGACAGTAAAGAGATAGAAATACAAATGCTGAGCTGCAGAAATATATATAAAAACTATACTTTTATGAGTAATTTATGATATTCATTGGTGGTTACTGTGTATGTCATGACACTTGTATCATTTCTGTAGAACACAATAGAAGATATTTTGTAAAATTGTTGGCTATTGATGGAAAAAATGACTTTATTCAAAACATATTTTGTCTTTCAGAGATCTAGAACGACATGTGGGACAGTAAATCATGACATTTTACTGAACTGTCCTTTTAAAAGTAGCATATTTCATCGATTGGACTTAAAAATGTTAATGTAAATTATAAACTTAAAATCGGTTATTAAAAAGATTGTCGCAATTCTGTTTTTAAACACTTTTTTTAGGCGGGAAGAAGAAAAAAGGTCAATTTTGAATGAAAATGGACTTAATTAAAAACAGAAAAGAATAAAGAAAGACAAGTTCTTAGATTGAGATCTAAACATACTTCACCTTTAAAATATAAGGTACTCAAGTAAATAATTTAGGCCGGTTTTATGGGTTTGGTGAACCCGTGTCCTATAGTTAAATAATTCACTGCATTTCATTCACTATACACTACCGGTCAAAGTCTGTTTTTGAGTCTCTTCTGCTCACCAAAGCTGCATTTCTTTGATGAAAAACACAGTAATATTATAAATGTTAAACTGTAGTTTATGTCTGTGTGTTTCCAGCATCATTTCTCCAGTCTTCAGTGTCACGTGATCTTCAGAAATCATGATAATACACTGATTTGCAGTAGGCCTGTATCGTGTGTGTAGATGCACATCGGTGGGACGTTCCTCGTGATCCCTGGCTCTGGTTTGATTTCCTCTCCCGCTGGTTGTCTTGGCAACAGACCGAGCTTCTGAAAGCTTGAAGTGTTGGAGATGGCTCGAGACAAGCTCTGTGTGTATGTGTCATAAGCAAACACACACCGTTGTATCTGTTCCTGCATCACACTCACGTTCTGTCCTCCACACGGGTTCTGAGAGCAGAGGGAAGATTCACTTCAGCTCTTCAGTAATAACACAGGCTCGGGTTCGAGAGCTCAGTGGATACAAACAGGAGAAAACAAGGCCCTTTCAAGCTCTTGTCTTTGTTACAGCTGGACGAACACAATGCTTTAACACGGATACAAATATAATAGGCTTTGCTATGAAAACGTGATTTCTGAATGCATTTTAAACGTTCAAACGGTCCAGTTCTATTGTGTGTGTGTGTGTGAGAGAGAGTGTGTCTGTGTGTGTGTGTGTGTGTGTGTGTGTGTGTGTGAGAGAGAGAGAGTGAGTGTGAGAGTGAGAGTGTGAGAGAGAGAGAGAGAGTGTGAGTGTGAGAGAGAGAGAGTGAGTGTGAGAGAGAGAGTGTGAGTGTGAGTGTGGAGAGAGAGAGAGAGAGAGTGAGTGTGAGAGAGAGAGAGTGTCATCGTGGATCCAGATTAAATCATCGTGGATCCAGATTAAATCATCGTGGATCCAGATTAAATCATCGTGGATCCAGATTATATCATCGTGGATCCAGATTGAAACATCGTAGATCCAGATTAAATCATCGTGGATCCAGATTAAAACATCGTGGATCCAGATTAAAACATCGTGGATCCAGATTAAAACATCGTGGATCCAGATTAAATCATCGTGGATCCAGATTAAATCATCGTGGATCCAGATTAAATCATCGTTGATCCAGATTAAATCATCGTGGATCCAGATTAAATCATCGTGGATCCAGATTAAAACATCGTGGATCCAGATTAAAATCATCGTGGATCCAGATTAAATCATCGTGGATCCAGATTAAAACATCGTAGATCCAGATTAAATCATCGTAGATCCATCCAGATTAAATCATCATGGATCCAGATTAAATCATCGTGGATCCAGATTAAATCATCGTGGATCCAGATTAAATCATCGTGGATCCAGATTAAATCATCGTAGATCCAGATTAAATCATCGTAGATCCAGATTAAATCATCGTAGATCCAGATTAAATCATCGTAGATCCAGATTAAATCATCGTGGATCCAGATTAAATCATCGTAGATCCAGATTAAATCATCATGGAGACGGGTCCTGAACTCTGGCATAGTCTCCCGGTCTCGATCCGAATGCTGTCATCACTCTCCTCTTTTAAATCAAAACACATCTTCTTTGTGTGGGTCTTTAATGCACTGTTCTAATTCAATGTGTGTTGCTTCTACAGACTGTTATAGATTTAGTGTTTGATTTGAGCTTTCTGACCTGTACAACACTGTGGTCAACCTTGGGTTGTTTTTAAATGTGCTTTACAAATAAACAATGACATGAAAAACATCTTAATGCTGGGTTTGTTTCTTCTTTTGTCCTCTCCAGATGTTAACTGATGGACTGTGGATTATTGTGATGTTTTTATCAGACTCTCATTCTGACGGCACCCATTCACTTCCATTGCTGAGACACATTTCTACAAACCTGATGAAGAAACAAACTCATCCTGATCTTGCATGATCTGTCGGTGAGTACATTTACAGCAAATATTAATTTTAGGGTGAACAGTTCCTCATGTTGCACAGAAAACCATAAACAGCAAACAATTTTAGTAGTACATTATTAGAGTTAAACTTGTTTTAATGCGTTGATTGATGATATGATGTTTTTGTCATAAATCAAATGCTTCTCAAATATGCTCTTTTACTGTCACCATGCACACGTTTTCTGCTTATACAGCAGCGATGAGACATAATGATATTAAAATCACAATTAGGCGCTTGAAGCCTGTAATTATAAGCATGATAAAGTAATATCTGGGCATGTATTTCTCGCTGTGGATAAACGATCTGTTATCTTCACTGCTGTTCGGAGAGAGATGTTGGTAATGACTGAAGACTCCCTGCAGTGAGCGTAATGAGAAAAATGATCAGAGCAACTGAATATGAAATCAAGTTTATTAGCCACGTTATCATGTGTGTGCATCTAATAACGGTTAGCAGTTGCTGGTGGTGTCACAGTATTATATCACGAACCAATTCCAGCGTACAGTACAACCGTATGATAAAGCATGCTTTTCACATCCATGCATCATATATCTCTTTGTTTTGAATGTAATGAGCACAAACAAGACGACGAGGAGCGAGAGAGAGACTCCTTTGACATGTTTTAGAGTTAAAAATGAATGTCAGTACGGTTGAGGATCGAGTCTGTCGCTCATATAAAGACTACATCAGCATCTGGAGATGTTCTGCTGGTCCGTAATGACAGTAAAGAGATAGAAATACAAATGCTGAGCTGCAGAAATATATATAAAAAGTATACTTTTATGTGTATTTTATGATATTCATTGGTGGTTACTGTGTATGTCATGACACTTGTATCATTTCTGTAGAACACAATAGAAGATATTTTGTAAAATTGTTGGCTATTGATGGAAAAAATGACTTTATTCAAAACATATTTTGTCTTTCAGAGATCTAGAACGACATGTGGGACAGTAAATCATGACATTTTACTGAACTGTCCCTTTAAAAGTAGCATATTTCATCGATTGGACTTAAAAATATTACTGTAAATTATAAACTTAAAATCGGTTATTAAAAAAGATTGTCGCAATTCTGTTTTTAAACACTTTTTTTAGGCGGGAAGAAGAAAAAATATCAATTTTGAATGAAAATGGGTTTAATTAAAAACAGAAAAGAATAAAGAAAGACAAGTTCTTAGATTGAGATCTAAACATACTTCACCTTTAAAATATAAGGTACTCAAGTAAATAATTTAGGCCGGTTTTATGGGTTTGGTGAACCCGTGTCCTATAGTTAAATAATTCACTGCATTTCATTCACTATACACTACCGGTCAAAGTCTGTTTTTGAGTCTCTTCTGCTCACCAAAGCTGCATTTCTTTGATGAAAAACACAGTAATATTATAAATGTTAAACTGTAGTTTATGTCTGTGTATTTCCAGCATCATTTCTCCAGTCTTCAGTGTCACGTGATCTTCAGAAATCATGATAATACACTGATTTGCAGTAGGCCTGTATCGTGTGTGTAGATGCACATCGGTGGGACGTTCCTCGTGATCCCTGGCTCTGGTTTAATTTCCTCTCCCGCTGGTTGTCTTGGCAACAGACCGAGCTTCTGAAAGCTTGAAGTGTTGTGAGATGGTCGAGACAAGCTCGTGTGTGTATGTGTCATAAGCAAACACACACCGTCGTAGTCTGTTCCTGCATCACACTCACGTTCTGTCCTCCACACGGGTTCTGAGAGCAGAGAGCAAGATTCACTTCAGCTCTTCAGTAATAACACAGACTCGGGTTCGAGAGCTCAGTGGATACAAACAGTGAGAAAACAAGGCCCTTTCAAGCTCTTGTCTTTGTTACAGCTGGATGAGACACAGATGCTTTAGAGACGAGATAAGAAGAAAGTAGTGCTGTGTGCTAACACAAGCTGAGTGAGAGAGAGATGATTCTGAGATGCAGTGTGTGTGAGAGAGAGAGTGTGGTGTGTGTGAGAGAGAGAGAGAGAGAGAGTGTGTGTGTGTGGTGTGTGGAGATGGTGTGAGTGAGAGAGAGAGAGTGTGAGAGAGAGTGTGAGAGAGAGAGTGTGAGAGAGAGAGAGAGAGTGTGTGTGTGTGTGTGTGAGTGTGTCTGTGTGTGTGTGTGTGTGAGAGAGAGAGTGTGTGTGAGAGAGAGAGAGAGTGTGTGTGTGTGTGTGAGAGTGAGATAGTGTGTGTGAGAGAGAGAGAGAGAGTGTGGTGTGTGATGTGTGTGTGTGTGTGTGGTGTGGAGTGTGTGTGTGTGAGAGAGAGAGTGTGTGTGTGAGAGAGAGAGAGAGTGTGTGTGTGAGTGTGTCTGTGTGTGTGTGTGGAGAGAGAGAGTGTGTGTGAGAGAGAGAGAGAGGTGTGTGTGTGTGTGTGTGTGAGTCTGTGAGTGAGAGAGAGAGTGAGAGTGTGTGTGATGTGTGTAGAGACAGAGAGTGTTGATGTGTGTGAGAGAGCCAGAGTAGTGAAAATGTGTATGTGTCTGAATGTTTCTGTAAACATGTGAAAACATGTGTGTTGTGTGTGAGAAGAATGAGTGTTCTGTGTGTGATGCGAGAGATTAACAGTGTCATTGTGTATCACTGTGTAAGAGAGAGTGTGTTGTAGTCTACGTGTGTTGTTTCTCTTAATATTTAAAACACACATATTTAAAGAATGTTTTCTTGGTAATTTGATCATTAGAACAAAATGAGCCCACCTCACCATTTTGAAAACATTGAGAAAGTTATTGTTTTGTCCTAACATTTGCATAAAAATGTTAGTGAAAGTTACGGAAACATTCCCGGTTAGCTTGGAAGAGATCTGTTTGTGTTTGTTTCAACCGTAGACAGTTCTGCTGAGTATTGTGAAGTAATCGGAGTGAAATGTGGATTATTATATTTCATCTTTCACCTACATAGGTCTGTCTCTGCCAGCATCGCCGTGCCGTTTATAGAACCCCAGCAGGCTGTAAACAGTGTTACCATGGCAGCGTCCCCAGACACACACTGATAACGAGCTCTGATGACCAATAGATCGTTAAAGCTGCTGGTGGCACACTCCTGCAGTCTTTCACGCCTCAGTCAGTTTGTTCAGAGAGAAACTAGAGTTCAACTCCGCCGTTGATCTGGTCTGACCTCACCTGAACAAAACCCCTGATCATTTCAGTTTGATCAAATCCTAATCGAGTTCAGCCGAAAACAGCTGTCAGTTCACGGATGGAGGCTTGTTTCCACCATGAGATACAAAAAAGATGATAATAATACTAAAAAACATGACTGGTGCTCTTTATTTCAAAGTCTGCATCAGTGCTATTTTGGTAACATTGTGAATGGGATTTTATTTTGTATATTTTCTGCTTTTGTGTTAATTTTAGTTCAAGTTTTCGTAGATTTTATTCTTTTTTTCTTGATTTTAAATGTCTATATTGTTTATTTCAGTTTTAGTTATTACAGCAAATATTGCTTTGGATAACTAGCTGAAATAAAACCAAAAAAAATCTGATTTTATTTACGCTCATGTTTATATTATTCCAAGTAACTAAAATGTGTGTTTTTAAGGTTTTAGTTATAGTTCAAACTTTTATAACCCTGATTCAGATTTTTCCTCACAGTTGTGAGATATAATCTCTGAATTATGAGACATAAAAGCAGAATTGTGGGGAAAGAAGTCAGAGTTATGAAAGGGTTATGATGACGTTCCATTTTAAGATTTGGCGAACACTGTTACTTTTGAACGTTCTGAATAAAGAAGTAACATTTGAAAAACGTTACATGACCTTTCTGTGCGATGATGTGTTTGAGAACATTAACGGCTGAAGTGAACAAACGTTCGAGTAATGTTACCGTAAGATTGTTTCTTAAAACTTACGTTCTCTGTTGCGGTAGCATGGATTCCTGTTGAAATGAGACATTCGCCAATCAGTGCTTAGTGACCACACCTTAAAAATGATTATGAAAAACTACAAATATACGCTAGCCTATATTAGGCTATAAGCACCCTGCTAAAAACAACAACAATAGAAACCATCACAGAAATTCCAATGGTTTCCATTAAAATACCATTATGAACCCGAGAAACCATTACAAAATTCCTTTTTACAGTATGTTTTGGGCATTTGGGCATTAAAACCAATACAATCCCCATTATAACCATTAAATCATTACATTTCTATTGTGTTTTGGGCATTTCTACAATAGGATTTAACATCCCACCAATAGAATCCATCACATACCAGTAGACACCATTATAGTTTCCATTAAAACCAATACAATTCCCATTATAACCATTAAATCATTACATTTCTATTGTGTTTTGGGCATTTCTACAATAGGATTTAACATCCCACCAATAGAATCCATCACATACCAGTAGACACCATTATAGTTTCCATTAAAACCAATACAATTCCCATTATAACCATTCAATCATTACATTTCTATTGTGTTTTGGGCATTTTTCCAATAGGATTTAACATCCCACCAATAGAATCCATCACATACCAGTAGACACCATTATAGTTTCCATTAAAACCAATACAATTCCCATTATAACCATTCAATCATTACATTTCTATTGTGTTTTGGGCATTTCTCCAATAGGATTTAACATCCCACCAATAGAATCCATCACATACCAGTAGACACCATTATAGTTTCCATTAAAACCAATACAATTCCCATTATAACCATTAAATCATTACATTTCTATTGTGTTTTGGGCAGGCTTCTATTGTTTTTTTTACAATTTAATTAGGCTAACTTATGATACGACCCTTTAAAAATCTGTGTCATTCAGTTTCAGGTGAATCCTGCTATTTGCAAAAACATAGAAAGTCTGCAAAAAAGCTGTGCGATTTCACAGATGAAGAGGCTGTTTAGATATATAGCCTTATTAAAGAGGTAAAAGTACATTTTCACAAGACAAAACGGTCCCTTGTCTATTAGAAATAGTGTAGAGAAATTAAATGACATGATTTTACCAAGAAAATTAGCCAAATAATGGCAAATGCAACTGTTAAACTGCTAAATGATTGGGTAAAAATAA